>APFE030178981.1:0-32136 GCA_000404065.3 Pinus taeda
CTTCTCTCTCATCTACTTCTCATAAAGGAAAACACAAGTGACTTTAGTTTGTTTGTTTCTAAGATAGCTACCCATATTAGTGGGACTAGCAGCTCTGAATGGACACTAGTTTTCCCGATAACACCCATGTAGCCAAAATTTTCAAAATTTAAGTGTTAGAGTACTTTTTAATGATATGACATGACCCAATTTTCGGCGAAATTTTTTCTCCATTGGAGCACTTGGTGGGAAAAATTGTAGGATGATGCCAGATTTTGGGGAAAATGTAGAGTGGATAGTGGGAAAACTAGGAGAGGTCATAACTTCTCTAGATTTCGACTAAATTGGATGCATAAAGAGGCTACGTAGCCATTTTTTGACATTCTTGACTCATTGGAACTGGTTTTAGAAGCATTTGAGCATTGTAAACACATATTTTTACACATTTGAGCATAATAGAGAGGCCCAAGCCATTGGAAACTAGACTAAGGAGATGTAACCCAGGAGGGGTGAACTCACTCATCATGTTCTTGTTGTGATGTTTTTTGGTGATGTTCTATATATTTTTATTTTGTTGTTCAGTCTCTTATTTACATTAAAATTTCTCATAAAAATAACATAAAAACTCATTTTTCACTTGCAAAACTCATGAATCCTTAAGCATACGAATAACATTTTGTTTCTAATCTGAGGAGGATCTTAGCACAACAAAATAATAATCTTAACTAAATCATTTTGGTATTAGAAAACTAGGTTTTCTTTGTGTAATAAGGATTTAACTGTTTGCAAGTTTATGTCATCCTTACAAGGTTAAAACTCAAAAGAGGAGAAGGGAAGTTGGTTGGAAGCCCTGAAGTTGGGTCAAGGGGAAGAAGTGCAAGGTTGCCACAATCTCCAACACCAGTTCATCCTCAATTTCTAGTTGAGACTCCAAAGAGAATGTCTCTTGAAGGAGAACCTACAAACATGACAGAAGATGAGAAGGTATTCAGGAAGGATTTATTTGATATGACAGAGATGGTGAAGGTCCTGTTTGAAGAGAGGAATACCAGGATGCAAGGTGAAAGCTCTAAACCTCCCAAAGGTGAAGTTTCTACAGGAGGAGGTAATGGAAATTGAGATAAACCTCCACCCTCTCCACCATCTTCTCCATCTTCTTCTTCACAAGCATCTTCACCCTCTTCCACTAACACAACCCTTACTCATACTCATCAACATACCTCAAAAGGAACTGGTAAATCACCTTTATTAAAAATTGATGTTAAATTTGAGTTGCCCATGTATAATGATCAAGTGAATGTAAAGAAGCTTGATAATTGGATTCTTTAGTTGGAGGTCTATTGCATAATTCAAAACCTTCAAGAGGATGACATACAGATTCAACTAGCTTCCTTGAGAATGGAGGGTGCAGCACTAGTATGGTGGGAATCAAAGACACAAGAACAGATAAAAAAACATGGTAAGATATCAATTTATTGGTCTGATTTCATTGCTACAATTAAAAGGCAATTCTACCCTCTAGCTTATATTCAAAATCCATCATGAATTAACATAATGTTAGACAACTTAAAGGTCAAAATGTGCAAGATTACACCCAAGAATTCAAAAAAAGGTCCTTAATGTTAGATGTATATTCGCAATCACAAGACATGTTGTTGAAGTACATAGGGGGTTTACACGGTTACCTCAGGCATACTATCTTAATTTTTAATCCCAATAATCTAGATGGTGTGTGTGTGCAAGCCACTCATCTTGAGGCAAGAGGGAAAAACACTCCAGAAGAAGGTAGTAAAAATCCATTTAAGAGTAAAGGAAAAGAAAATGGTTTCAAAGGGAAGGGAAAGAAAAATGCATCTATCAAGAAAGAGGGAGATAAATTAACATGAAAACATTGTTCCAAAGAGGGTCATGATGAATCTCATTGTTGGGAGCTGTAGCCCGAAATGAAACCAAAAAAATTCAACAACAAGGGAAAACAAAAGACAACTGCAACCACTCAATAGGATTTGGGATCTGATTCGAGCGATGAAACTAAAATTACAGCCATGGATATAAAAGGAAAATAATATATTTCTAGCACCAATTCTTCAAATTCACAAAATGAAACTCCAAATGAAAAAAAGAGGATAAAACTTTTTCACATAAGGGTGATCTCAAAACATAGCAAGATTCATACACTTTTCGACAATGGCTCTCAAGCCAATCTTATCTTTGAAAACATTGTCAAAAGTTTAAAATTGGAAACCATTCCACGTCATATACCATATCCACTTGGATGGGTGTGTGATAATGCATAATTGCAGGTTACTAGAAAGTGTAAACTGAAATTCACCATTACTGCAAATTTCATAGATGAAGTGGATCCTGATGTTGTGCCATTAGACATATGTGGAATAGTTTTAGGTAGCCCGTACCTCTATGACAGAAAAGCTATCTTCCATAGACATGAAAACAAATACCATTTTTTCAAAGATGGAGTAGAATATATTGTGAGAGCTCATAGCAAGAAACTAACTATTTCACTTGCTAGTGCGGGGCAGATGAAAAGACTAGTGAATTCAAGCAATAACTTTGTGCTTCTAATGATCAAACCCAAGAATGATGTTGATAATGAAGCTTTTAAAGGTTGTGATTCAAAATTGAAATTTGAATTGGTTGATGTAGTTAACCAATATGATGAGATGTTTTAGGAACCAAAGGGATTTCCTCCCAAGAGAGGAATCCAACATGAGATATAGTTGCAGCAAGATTGTCCTCTTCTTAAAATTGGCATGTACAGGATGTCAGTGATGGAAAGTGCAGAAATTAAGAAGATAGTTCAAGATTTGTTGGATAAAGGGAGCATCATTCCATCTTCCTTACCATGTGGTTCACCTATTGTCTTTGTGCCAAAGAAGGATGGAACATGGCGCATGTGTGTGGACTTCGTGCATTGAAGAAAATTATGGTAAAGAACCATTACCCACTGCCTAGAATAGATTATTTACTTGATCAATTGAAATATGCAAAGTATTTTACTAAGTTGGACTTGAGTGGCTACCATTAAATTAGAATCGCTGAAGGAGAAATTTGGAAGACAACATTCAAAACAAAACAAGGTTTGTTTGAATGGCTAGTTATGCCTTTTGGATTATATAATGATCCTACTACATTCATGTGTGTGATCAATGATGTTTTGAGGCCATTTCTTGATGAGTTTGTTATAGTCTACTTAGATGACATCTTAATTTTCAGTAAATCTCGTGATGAACATGTCATGCATGTAATAAAATTACTTGATGTCTTGAAGAAAGAACAATTGTATCTTAATATGTCAAAGTGTGAGTTTGGAAAGACTTCTTTAGACTACTTGGGTCATATTGTTGGAGGAGATGAGTTGAAAATAGATCCCTCCAAGGTTTATTTCAATTTGAATTGGCCAAGGCCCAAGACAGTCACTGAGGTAAGAATGTTTTTGGGAGAAACCCAATATTGGAGGAAATTAATTGATATTGTTTCTGCTATAGCAGCTCCTTTGCATGCATTGACAAGTGTGAAAAAAAAAAAATCAGTGGGGAGGAAAACAACAAAAGGCCTTTGATACATTGAAGGAAAAGATCAGTTCACATCCAGTACTTGCACTCCCATACTTGAGACAATCATTTGAGATTCATATTGATGCTAGTGACTACGCCATGGGTGCAGTCCTCATGCAACATGGTAAGCCTATATTTTTTCATCTGGAAAATTTTAATGGTGCATTGGTTAACTATCCTACATATGACAAGGAATTGTATGCATTGGTGCAAAGTGTGAAAAAGTGGAAACACTACTTTATGGGTAAGGAAACAAACATTCACATTGATCATCAACCATTGCAATACTTGCAATCTCAATCAAAGTTTCAACAATCAAGGCACTTCCAATGGATGGGTTTTCTTTAACAATTCCACTTGGTAATCAGGTATAAGAAAGGTATCTACAATAAAGTTTTTGATATGCTTTCTAGGCCTATTGTTAGTCCAACTACTTTACTCAAGCATAATTTTGTTTTGCATGAAATTTATATTGAGAAATATGCATTAGGCAATGACTTTCAAGATGTTTATGCAAACTTGAGACAAGGTAACAAAGTAGAGGAATTGGATTATCATTTGCATGATAACTTGTTGTACCATCTTGGCAAGCTTTGTATTCCCTAGGGAGAAAGAATTAACATCGTAAGAGAGGCACACACTTCTCTTGTTGCTAGTAATTTTGGTGTAAGTAATATGGTGGCACATCTATAGAGGTATTGTTATTGGTCTCATATGCTTGAAAGTGTGTCATGCTTTATTAAAGGATGTTCATTTTGTGCAGTTAGTAAGCCTAGCAATAGGAAGTTAGGATTGTACACACCACTTCCGGTTCCTTCACGACCATGGGAGAGTGTTTATATGGATTTTGTAGGATGTCATCCATTGTCAAAAAGTGGTCATGCTTATTTGTATGTAGTTTTGGATAGGTTCAGAAAAATGCGTATTTTGATACCATGTAAAAATCAAGTTACAGTTGAACATACTGCTCAGTTATTCTTTCAAAATGTATGGGTGCATTTTGGATTGCCCACATCCATCATTAGTGATCGAGATTCTTGATTTGCTGGGAATTTTTGGTCAAGTTTGTGGGGATTCATGGACACCAAATTTAAAAAGAGCACAACTTTTCATCCACAAACAGATGGTCAAACAAAGGTGGTGAACAGAATAGTGATACATCTTATTCATGGGTATTGTAGTAAGCATCCTAAGTTTTGGGATAAACATTTGCACTATATTCAACATGCTTACAACTGGGCAAAGCATTATTCAACTCAAACATTTCCATTAGAGGCATATTTGGGATACTTGCCTAAATCTCCTTTGGATTTCATTTTTGGAAAAGATGTTTCTATTTATGGTCATAGTGACATAGACAAAGCAAGAAAGTTCATTGAACAAGTCCAATGGGTACACCAAAAGTTCCAAGAACAGCTTGAAAAGAGCTAAGGCAAGTACAAAGCAAGGCATGACAAGCATCGTGTAGATCACAAGTTCCAAGTTGATGATGAAGTTTGGCTTCACATTAGTAAAGACATGCTCCAAGGAGAAGGGAAAAAGATGAAACCAATTAGATATGGTCCATTCAAAATTTTGGAAAACATTGGTAATAATGCCTTCAAGTTGGATTTGCCTTCATATATGAAAGTTTATGTTGTTGTTAATGTTGAGAATTTAAGGTTGTATGAACCTCCTTTGATTGAAGATCAAGGAGAGAAACATTTCAAATTCCATCTATTGAAGACTTTTCTCCATAATTCCTTGATCAGCTTCAGCAAGACACTATACTTGACTGAAGAACAAGGACATTGAAAAGGGGAAGTGTTGATTATATTCGAGTAGGGATCAAGGGAACAAATCCTTCAAAATCCAAATGGATAGAGATTGGAAATGTGGTGGAACTATACCCTCACCTGCTAGACAACTGAAAGTGATCTTTTGGGGTCCAAAAGGCTTCCAATGGGGAGGAATGATCAGGTGCTTGAAATTATGCTCAAAAAGCAAAGTAGTCAGAATGGTTTGGAACCTAAAAGACTGCATAGTGCTCATCATCATGAATCTGGCGTAATTCATTTCACGTGAAATGAACATCATGTGCTCCCAGAAACGCTTTCTATCCACTTTGTCAAACAGTTGAATTTTAAAAAAAATGGAGAGCCCAGTCAGCAGTCTGTACTACTGACATGGCATTTGACTCAATAGGGTATGTGGCAGTCGACCAAGTCAAGGTTTTCTCAGCAAATTAGATCATGCCAAGTGGCACTTTGGTATTGGTTAGGAATTATGCATTTTTATTAGTTGGTATAGTGGCCAACTATGGGCTAACACATGGCCCAGCTAGAGGCGGGCTCGTGGCAACCCGGGAGGCCACTAAAAGTTGGCTTAATGACCAAGTTGAAGCCATAGGGTTTGAAATTAGCACCTCCCATCACACAGTACAAAGATTTACCACACCACCTACTCAATGGTTCTTAACCATAGTGGGAGGCACATTATATTTAAGGTTCACATATTATATAGTTGGGGGATGAGGACCATGGTTAACCCACGACCCTGGTCCATGGACCATGGTTAGGGGCTAACCACGGCCCCAAACAAACCGCCCATGTGAATGATATAGAAACCATGCTCAACACCATCGTTAATAAAACCGTGATCGCCCATGTGAACACTATGACGGAGGTGGAGTGGGGGGGCCGACTGGTGGTGGTGGGTCATTGCCCTTAGCCCCTGGGCACGTGGCTCCCCCACATGGCCAAAATTTTTGGAAGTTAAGTGTTAGTTGAATTTTCAATGATGAAACAATTTTTCCCAGTTTTCGGTGAAATTGTCACTTTGTTAGAGCACTTGGCAGGTGAAATTGTAGGATGATGCCAGTTTTTGGGGAAAATATAGAGCGAATAGTGGGAAAACTAGGAGAGGTCATAGCTTCTCCAGTGCTCGACCAAATTGGATGCAGAAAGAGGTTAGGTAGTCATTTTTTGACATTTTGGACTCAATGGAGTAGGTTTCAGAAGCATTTGAATATTGGAAACACATATTTTTAGACATTTGAGCATAATAGAGAGGCTCAAGCCATTGGAAGCTGGACCAAGGAGACGTAGTCCAGGAGGGGTGAACTCCTTCATCATGTTCCTGTGATGTGTTTTGGTGATGTTCTGTATATTTTTATTTTGTTGTTCAATCTCTAATATTCTTAATCAAATCACCTAACCTCATGCAAATCCTAGGATAACTAAACCATATCTACTTGACTTGACCCTAGGTGCATAGGTACATTAATGAAATTCTAGATGCATAAAGCCCTAGATGCTCATCTATGATGAATAAGAAGCCTTACCATGAAACCCATGCTATATGACATCCTTGTTCTTGATGAAGAAGCCCCAAAGCCTAAATTCCTTGACTCATGATAATGTTGATTGTTGAAAGTCATGAAGAAGCCCTAATCCTAATAAACTTAATGGCCTAAGTCTATGATAAAGGATACCTAATAATTGAATGCCTAAATATTAAGGATAAAATCCCAAAGGCTGCCTAAAATAAAATAATAATGACAGTTTCACAAATATTATTTTATTGATGATAAAATTACCTTATCTAAGCATGGAATTGGGATAGGAGTGTAGAGGAGGTCAATCTCTTTCCAACAAGCCATTACACGCCCTCTAACTCTGCATGAATTGGGAGAAAATGATTTTTTAAGATGAGAAAAATATTAGCCTAACTTCCCTAAGCCGGCCTGTGTAGGTTCCCTCCATGGCCAATAGTCGTGTCTCTTCATTCATGGTAAAAAAACCAATATAAATACAATGTTGACACTTCATTCTTGGCATCAGTTTCAGTAAATATTTTCTAGGAATACAAAACAATGAGATAGGAGGCGGAGAAGGACAGTCAAGGGTATACTACCGACTTAAGGATGAATCCAAAAATTGCAAGCAAACTATCGGTCCAAAAATTAGAGGAAATCACAGTGAAGAGGATAGGAAATTAATTGTTTGGGAAACTCGGGTACTATTACAAAACCCGGATCCTGAAGCAATTAGTTTAACAATCAAACTTACACCTTGAGGACAATAGATAGTGGTGGTTTGGATAGTTTTTTCTGAAATATTAGCTATAGTTAGAAGCTTAGACAAAAAATAGTACACAGAACTTTGGAGGACAGATATCTCTTCTAGGAGTCTTGTTAAAATCGGATCTCTTGTCAGTTAGCACTCAAAACTGAATTAAAGCTTGGTTATGTTCAATCCACCATACTTCATTGCAGTCTCGTAAACAACCTTCATCTCTTTAACTCATATTTGATTGCAATGGGAAGATATCAGTTCTTTGGAGGCTCAAACACCTTGAAGACAAAATTTTAAAGCTCGGTCATACCTTTTTCCTTTGCGTCATGTATGGCACCTACAAGATTTTGTTGTATTCTTTAGTGATGAATTCCTAAATTGTGGTGATGAAAGAAGTTCATACCCTCTCCTATGGTGAAACCGTGAATAATATGTTTGGATCCTTAATGACAGTGAGTTGAGCTGAAATAGCACAGTCTTGTGGTTTGACATAGAAAATCTATGAAGGCTTGATGTAAGATTTCATTTTTGTGAAAGAAAAAACAAACAAGGCTTGAAGCCTTAACTACAATAGTTGAACAATCACATATTTGAAGCATTACACATATTTCGAAACATTATAGTCATTTGAACAATTACACTTCAAAGATTTGGACAATCACATATTTGGGAGCATTTGGAACCTTGAACAAAGCAGTATTTGGAGATTGGGCTTGAATCTTTGAAGGTTATTTATTGTACATTCTTGTAGAAGCTTATTGAATACTCTTGAAGAGTATATTGGGGTAGCCTATTGAATATAGATTGGGCTTTTCACACATCACCAAAGCATTATTGAAATATACTTGAAGTCTTAAGAGAATTTATGACGTAAGAATCTTAGAGCATCTCTAGTATTGTTGGAGGTCTCTTGAAATCCAGTTTGTATATTTTGGGAAGACTTGTTGATAGATGCAATATTGAGAAAACTATTGAAGACATTTCTTGGGAAAACTGATTGAAGACATCTTGAGGCATCACCAAGCATTAATTGAAGTCTTGGAGATACCCTTGGATATCATGATGCATTGAAGTCATCATGAGGTGACCTTGGAGATTTTGTTTGGGTGACATGAAGAGAAGTGGCGATACCTTCTAAGAAGATAAGGTTGTCATTGATGAAGTGATTTGGAGTGCTAAAGATATTTTTCTACCTCATTGTAGAAGATATTGGGAGCCATAAATATTCATTAAACCTATCTTGATGAATTGAATATGAGGGTTGGATCCTCATAGAGACAAGGTTTGTGCCTTGGAATATAGTGTTGGAGCCCTAGAGGATATGAATCCTCAAGAACACCAGGTTGGAGCCTGTACCAGAGATAGGGTTGGAGCCCTAGAGGTTGGTACCTCAAAGTAACAAGGTTAGAGCCTTGGGAAGTCCAAGTTGGTGCTTGGAAAATACAAGTTGGAGCCTAGGAGATTGAAGATTGGTGTCTTCATCTAGGGTTGGATTCCTACACATGATTGTATTGGATTTATTGCAAAGAATACATTAATAAAAGTATTTATTCTTATTTTCATTTTTTGTTCTAATTATAAGTGATATAGCTGGTAAAAATTACAATTGAAAATATATACTGATTCACCCCCCCCAGTATTTCCAACAATTGGTATCAGAGCGTAGGTCACTAGTTCACTACACACCCGACTAGCTTTGGGGGGATATTGTTGGACATTAGATAAACCAATTACCCCCATGTGTTTCACGACATCTACCTCTCATGGATCCTTATCGCTGGCAATGTGATCATTGAATAACACCTGCAGGTTTTGGTCTAATGAGAATCGTGATTCCCAACAAGCAAGAATATTTTCCATCACCAAAATCTGAAGGTGTTAGTTAACGATCCCATATTTATATTTGTGAGTGCTAGAATTTCTTGTTTCCATAAGTTTGTGTCAACATTTCTTTCCACCTTGAATTCCTTCTTTAATGAATTAGGTTCCCAAAGGCGAACCTCATATTGGATGTTATCCTTTAAATTCCCTATGAAGACATCAATCCTATGCTCCTCTAGAATATAATTTACCTTGATATTCAGTCTTTGGAAGTCCTCAATGTGCTCCATTATTGAACCCTTTTGTTTGATATTTATCAATTGGATAAATAAGGTATTTTTGTTTTTGTATCCTCATAATGTGATACCAATTCTTCCGTAAAAATTGTCCAAGTGACAATTGATTTACGAGAAAAAATTCATTGATACCACACACAAATTGATTTTGATTTAAATATAAAGATGCAATCCATACGTTTTGTGTGTGGAGAACATCATGTAGATCAAAAAACTACTCCATTTATAGTAACCATGTTATGAGATCCTTTCGATCAAAATTCCTCATATCTATCTTTAGAATATGGTTGATATTCAAACCTGGGTTAAAGTCTCTTAAATCATGATTCACTTTCCTTTTATTTTCATCAAGGGTTTCATGGACTACCTTGTCACCATTAGGAATCATTTTCTGCAACAACTTTGTCAAGCCTTCCATGTTTGATTTTATACCCTCCATGTCCCTTTTTATTTTTTCTTCTAAACCATTCATATTAAAATTCATCACTCCCAATTCCTTTTTGTTTACTCTTTGTGGGAGTGAAATTTGTTGAAATTGGTCATATAACTTTGATATATCATGTTGCATTTCTTCTTCTTCTTCATGCATCATAGTAGAGATTTTTGGTTTCTTACTGGTTGTATCCAATTTTTTTGTTCCAAGACATATTGAAACTAAATAATTATATATATGCTTCACTATTCCCTTTGAATCACTTCAAACTAATTTAAAAAAATTATGAAAATTTAAATAAACACACCTTTTTTCTCATTTTTTGGATCTTGATCTTCAAACTATTGTATCTTTGTAATTTCAATTTTTCAAGGTCTAAAATTTCTCCTTATTTCCAATGCAACAAGTCATACCGAGATTGGATTCTTCAATATAAAGTTATGTTGAATCTCCCATTATGACATGATTATGGACTGGTTCAATACAACAAACTTGTATGGAATGCCACATTTTCTATAGGGATTAATGCACATGTTTTTGGTGGTGGTGATACCCTCAAGGATCTTCCTGGGATCCTTGGCAGATAGTCAGATTAGTTGTAGCTAGCCCAGGGATACATGCACATATCCATATTAGTGAAATTGTAATCAAAGTAAGAAGAAGGATTGTTACCTCAGATCTTGGTGTGGTGTTGCTGGAGAACGCAAAGTAGTGGAGTGGAAGACCCCTTAGCGAGCTCCAATATCAATTCAACAATCAGTACAATAATACATAGGGATATCTAACTACATACATCCAAGCTACTCATAAGCATTAGCATTGTATAAACATGTAAACAAATCACAATACCAATGTCGTGGAGTGGAAAACGCAACTGCAGGTCTATATTAATGATAGAAAAGAGTGATTACAACCATCAATTGCATAAATCTTCCCTTACTCCTCCAACTTCTCTCTCTCTCTCTCTCTTCTTAACCTCTTGAAGATCCAATGTCCAACACAAGCTTCGAGAGTCAATAGGAAATCCTTTCAATAATTTTGACTTCTTTCACAATGACCCTAGCCTCACATATATAGCATGAGAGCATAAGCTTTGCCTAATCCTTCATGAATTATTTTAGGAAAAAGCATAGATGTTTCCATGCTTTATCGCTCTTTCCCTATTTGTATACTCCATTAGGAATAGAAATTCCTCCAAACAAGTTGAATCTATATGTTTCCTTGCTTTATGAGTTGACATAGGAGTGAATATAGGGATATTTCTCAGTCAAATTTCTCCTTTGACCTCCAAAAAATCACTTAATTTGACTAACGCACCTCCCGAGGCAACAAACAGAGTTACCCTAGGGACTAACGTACTTGATGCATGGCTAGGAAGCTTTATAAATCATGTTGCTAGTCCTTGGAGAACGTTAGCTTGGCAAATAGGCCTCTAAACTTGGTCAATATTTCAGTCATCTTACCCTTGTCCTCTAAGCTAATGAGGAGGTCATTTTCCTATGTAACAGATGCCACCTAAAGTGTGATATCGGAGGTAGATACAATGGCCGAAATACTTTATATAACTTTCATTTTCTTCAAAACAAGGGAGAGAGGATCAGAGCTTCGGGAGTATGAGAAACCTGATACAACACACGCACACACATATATATAACATTTAAAATCATGTCTTGAGTTGGGCATTCCCACTCAGTAGCTATGTCAGAGCAATTTCCCAAAAAAGAGCTATGATGATCATGTCCACCGATAAGCACAATGTGGAACTTGGGTCATAATAAGATCATTGTGATGAGTTGTCTACAAAAATTAATATACACAACTTGGGAGAGGAAATAAGGCTAAGTGATGTAAGCCTCTACCCAAGGTCTTGATCTTTGCTTCACCTCAATAGAATATTTCAATACATGTGAATAAAGGCATTGAGGTCAAACATGTACAAAATCATCTAATTATCATTCAATAATGGAGATTGTTAACAGACGCGAGGCTGGTTACCAATAATGGTGATGGTCTCCAAGATGTCCAGTAAAATCTAGCGAGTGTGAATAATGTTATTTTCGTCGAACACTCGTAGAATCGTTTAACCAGGAGCCAATAATGAAAAACCCTGACCAAACACAAGGTAACCTACCACTGATGTCTGCAAGTTCCAAGGCACTGAAGTGTTTCTGGGTCTACTTGCGAGATAGAGTGTTGAATTCAATAGGAAGAGACCTGTCGAAAGGTAGGAAATAATGTGTCCTAAATCAGTTGACATGAAACGGGACAAGAATGATTGTTTTTTGAAGAATAGTTTGAGCATTGGGTCAAATCGATAGAGGGCATGATGGAAGAATATGTTTAATGGTTTGATGGAGGAAACAGAAGATAAATGGTTTCCCTTGAACAATAGAAGGCATGACACAAAGTTTTTAACCATGCAGCACTAGACTCATGAAAACCAAAGAGTGTTAGGATACAGAGATGTGAGAAAATCGGGGTATATAGGCTAAACTCATAGGATGGTAAGGTTCATTTTGAGAGGTCGTCAAAAAGAAGTTTTTGCTGAGGGAGTGCCATATTCAAGGGAGCGACTGCTACCAAAAAACTCTTTCCAAAATACTCACATAAAGAAATTGTATTGTCCACTTTCCTCATCTAATTAATTTAATGATTCCATATGAGTAAACTTGGTGGTCTTTTCATATTTCGAGAGTTTGAAAAGACCGTCAAGAGCGACTCCAAGGTGGTCCCCTTGTCATAGTTTTTAACGGGGTGCAACAAAGGTCTAATAGTATACCTAAAAAGGTTTTGTTTCCATAAGTTAGGCTATTGAGTCTGGATAAAGAGATAAACCTATGTTCAGTATATGTTTACCTCATTTTGTTACGAGTACAAGGGGATGGAGTAAACTAGATATTCATTGTGAAATTTTAATGAGTCATGCGACGACAAACTCAATAGATCTTCATCAAATTTTAACAAGTCAAATGAAGAAAACTCGAGGTATATTTTTCATTTTAATGAGCAAGGAAAAAGAGATAAATAACTGGTCATCCTTCTTCATATATCTAGCGAGCCTGAAGAAGGGAAAAACTCAGCGTTTTTTCAATTTAAAAGTGAGAAAGAGTCCCAAAAAAGAAAGCTCATATACCATCATCATAGGATTTTTACGACCCTGATGACGAAAACTCAGGGATTTTTAGATTTAAGGGTGAGAAAATATCCCATAAAAAAAGCGCTCATAGTGGATCGAACATGGTCATTTCTGAAATTCAGCCCTGAAAGTCCCTTCATCAAAGCATGAGTAATATTGACAATAGGTCGACATGGCACATGATAAATAACATAGGAAATTAGCTACTTCTATTTCAATGACTTAATCAAGATGATTCATACATCTAGAGTGACTAAGGAACGTTTTTGAACCTCCATTTTCACCATTTGCATCATTTGAGTGTTGTGAGAGTGTTCTGGAGTGAAAGAGGAGAAAATATTCCTTGGATGATTGCGAGCAATCTAGGCGACCATTCGACTTGTTGTTTATTCTAGGTAGATGGAAAAACCCTTATCTTGCATTTTGTAACCTTTTTAGTTGCATTAGGGGTGGATTTTTTGGTTTTGGGGAAGCCCTAGTACATTAAATGCGACTAACACCCCCCTCTAAGTCTAGAGGGGTGTTAAATGTCATTCATGACCTAGAGGAGGGCTTTAGTATGCCCTGTGTGCCCTTCTCATCATGTCCTTTATACTTGAGAGGGTGCCCATCATGAGACCATAGATGAGTGTGGATTTTCTTGATCCAAGGGAGCCTAGGCAAGGACGATGGGAATATATTTATCCTCGCACTCGAGGGGGACTGATGCGACATTTTTTTGAAGAATATTTCTTTGATTGGGTCAGTGGTCAGATCTTGATGATTGGTGACTATGCCTATGAAGGCATGGACTTTACTGGAGATCCAGACTTGATATTTACACCTGGTACATAGTGAGGGCCTCAAGGCAAGACCTTAAATTATTTTTTAGCTTTTGAATATTTATGTAATGTTTTTGTTGTTTTGGGTGAACAAGTACTGACATGAAACTTTTTCTTGACACAAATGTGGCACCAGTACAACCTACAAGCATGCCTCGCCAAGCGAGGTGAGGGGACCGACTACATTGAGCTGGCATAGGAGTAACAGCTGCCGAAGTTGGGGATGATGCACAAAGTCTCTGCGAGGTTCTGAGGAACCTCAAAGGCCTGAGCATGGGCATTCCCCCACTTCCCATGAGGGAGATTCCCACTCATATGTAGCAACACATCGTTAGTGTGCTTGAGTGATTTCTAGTTCCTCTTTAGAGGATAGCTAGAGTTGTTTTGACTTTTCATGAGCAGTAGGCTCTTTTTAGTAGGCACATGGTATAGCTAGTGGGTGTTTATTGCGAGGCTTAGTAGCCATTTTGTACTTAAAAACACCTAAGTTTTGGGAAATTTTCTGATGTAAAAGAATGGATTCGACCTATATATATACAGATATTTTTGCATTTTTGTGATGTAAATGTTTTTAAATGTTTTTGTAAATTTTTAACTATGTAAATCTTTACTTCCATATATGTATCTATAATCAATGAGACAGATTCCAATATAATACATAGTTTTCCAATGAATTAGCAACTACATTAAATTCTCGAGGAATATGTTCATATGTAATAAACTCAAATTGACTTTCCAAGAGTCATACCCTTAAATAATGACATAACAAGATTGGATTGTGAATGTGATAATGATTTTTCAATTGCATAATGACAAGCTAAGAGTCTTCTAACCTGACCGCCATATTGGAGATGTCCCGAGGTGATGCTTCAGTGAAAAGTGAAATTACAGACATATACTCAGTAATATTGTTGGTGGTAGTACCAAGAAAGACTCCCCCAGGACAAAGTAGTTCCGACTGAGGTGTGTAAATGACCCAAGTAACTGATTCAATGTACTGTGTGTGACGACTAGCACCATCCATGTATCCTATGTATGGTAAGGGTAATGAAGACATCTACACGATGAGAAACATGTATGAGACAATTACTCAAAAATGCCAAAAAACCCGGTCACGTCAAAAGAAGAAAAACTTATAAATACATAGAATTACAAAGCACGTGCCTAGTGTAGTGCTAGGCATAATACCTTTTTAGAGATCCCATTTCGGTGCTCCACGAGTGGGATTCCTTCATAGTCCTGAAGTTCATATGCCCCTTTTGAGAGGGCCTTGGTGATGACATATGGACCGATCCATAAGGGTTGGAGCATTCCTGCCCCCAAGAGGTCATGTTTTTTATCATAGACCAAAACAAGATTTCCTTCTTGGTAAGAACTAGGCTTGACCTTTTTGTCGTACTGGGCTTTAACGCAGAGTTTTTGGGCTTCGAGTGCCAATTTGACATCTCAACGGGTTTCATCCAGTTGATTTAGGTGTAGCAAGTGCTCTTCTACAGCAGTGGTCTTGGGCAAGATTTCAACCACAATTTTTAGGGAAGGAATCTAACACTCAATAGGTAGAACGTCTTCTAGGCCATAAGCGAGTTGAAATGGTGTAAAGCCTGTAGGGGTTTTGACTGAAGTTCAATATGCCCACGACGTAGGATATAACATGTGGTGCCGTGGGTTTTGTGATTACATATTAACCTTTGGATCATGGTTTTTAAGACATCATTAACGGCTTCTACTTGGCCATTTTTTGGCTTATATGGAACTGACCCAGGTTTAGAAGAATTATTTAGCCAAGCAAATCCCATAGCTACCGGCCCTTTCAGCAACAGTCCACGGAGCGTGAACTGAGGTCTCACCCGAGGTAGCAAGGGAGGGTGTTAGAACCATGTTTCCACACCCTTGGGATGTCTAGATGTGGTCTAGAGGTATCGCGCGCTACTCGGCAACCTCGCTCTTCTCTATATTCACCCAGATTCAGACCCAGAATGATTTTAACTTTCTATGATCACGTTGTTGACAAACCTAATCTACTTGATGAAGTATTGTAACTTATATCTACTCAGAAGGATCTTTAAGCAAACATTTAATAGATTTAACCAGTTCGCGTACTTAGAATACACTTAGATTCACATATATCTATAACATAAGCATATGCGCATAGATTAAACAGTTATATCAATCATTCATATAGTCAGATTTGTGATAACTCAGCTTGTAACATAGAATTTGCATAAGAAACTTATCTTTATTTCCACTTATCACCAATACATCCCGATGCGCCCTACGCACTCAGCTGCAGGAGTCTGCACACAACTGCAGACTCTTCCAAGACTCTGCACACATAGCTACAGAGCCTTTATCCAATACCTAAACCTGCGACTCGGACCTACAGACACTTTCAAAGTGCTTCCCTCAAAAACCCATTACAATTCAGATCGAAAATCGTACCCAAAATGAATTGCTTTTCCCTCATAAAGCCGCGCTCTATTTATACCTTCCTATGGTCCACGGACCGACTCACTTCCTATTATTTTATATTATTTCTTGGGTGGACAACTCTTTGAATCAACCGTTTACATTTTGCGCTCTACATATTTCGGAGGTTTACAATATTTTTATCCTACTTTCTAGGCTATCATACCCAAAACTGTTACACGAGACCTCCGCTACCCAACAGTCCCCCAACACAATCATTGTGACTCATCCCGAATCACTCATTGGTGTGGCGAGATGCGTTGTCGTGGCTTCGCGGTTCACCTGCCTCTGAGTGATGCTCGTTATCCTACTACTTCTTCGTTGTCTCCTACAACGCTTCGTATGGCTCCTGCTTCATTGTTTCTACCCATACTTGCGATAGATAATGCTCATTCTGCCCTGCTCAGTTAACACAGAACACCCCTTCCTAGGATTTTAGATCTAGTGGGGAAGCTGCATATGGGACCTTCTTGTACCACCGCAATCATTTCCGGCCTTCGTATCTACTCTTCACAGTATATGTGGAAGCTTGTGTTGCAATTTTTCAAGACCTATGTTGTTTTCCACGAGATCCCAATCCTCAAGGTCCATCAGAGACGAATTATTAACTTTGTTTCTACCCATGGTCTTCGTCTTTCCATCCTTTCTCTATATTGTTGTAGTTCACCGACCTGCCCCCGGGTGGGGCGATGACATCAGACCAATTCTACTTCGTGTCTCCTCTTTTCCGGTACCTCCCCCACTATTGCTACTACAGTTTGCGGGATGCCCACAGTTGTCAACACCATGCTCCTTAGAGAGTCTTGCTACTTCAACGGCCATATCACCACCCTCGGGCTTATTCCTTGTGCATAGATAATGAACAACTCCATATGGATACTCAACATATGTTTTCCAGAAATGTAGTTCACCCGGTGGATGCCCCTTGGTGATTTATAAGCGATTTGAATTTCAATTTCACTGATTCCCCCCTATTCTAGTGTCCCCATGTAAAATCTGTGGCAGCTCGTTCCATATCTGGCTCTTACTCCTTCTCTTAATTGTCCGCTGCCCACTCCCTTTTGCCATAATGTAGACATCTTGTTGTGAATAGTGACATGAACGGTCACCTTTGCTCATAGCAACACAGCAGTGTACTTCAGACTGTGCGACGGCGATCTTCGTGATGGGCCAGATCGATGCGTATCCTGGCACTCATGCCACTTTCCCCCAAACTACTTTACCATCCTCCACTCTCTTGCAACTAGCTAGAGCGGTGAGACTATCTTACGAATGGTTAGTCAGGTTGTCGATCCGCCTGTATAGAGCTTTAGGCGACTGCCATTCACTCGGCTCAGGAAGGGGTCTCCATTGAGTATGGCAAGCTAAACCGCGCCCCCATCGGTAACTTCTTTGATGATATAGGGTCCTAACCAATGCATTCAGAGTTTTCTAGGGAATTTCTCGAACTTACTATCGTATAGCAACACTAGATGATTCTCCTTGAAGGTGCACACCTTGATATGGTGATCATGCCACGCTTTCTCACGCTATTTTTGTACTTTTTGATGGAATCTAGCCAAAATTCATTCCTCCTCTAGTTCCTCTAGCTGCGTGAGCCTTTCCTCCATAGCCTCGTAGTCTGCCATACCTATGATTGTTGCAATCCGCAGACTAGGCACAATATATTCCATAGGCATAATAGCCTCCTTGCCATAGACTAACCAAAAGGTGTCTGGTCTGTCAACTTCTTGCACGTGGTTCGGTATGCCCATAGCATAGCAGGGATGCACAAGTCCCAATCATTTCGTCGCACATTACAGACCTTGGTCAATGTTGTCTCCAAAATTTTGTTGAATGCCTCAACAATCCCATTCGCTTTTGGGTGGTATGGCATACTCTGCTAATGACATATTTGGAATTCCTCAGTGAGTGCACTGATCATTTCATTCAGGAAATGTGTTCCCCGATAGCTCATGAGAATTTTGGGACAGCCAAACCTTGTCACTATACATTCTCGAACAAAAACTTCGTAGTTGTTGTAGCAGCGCAATCCTTAATCAGTTGTGCATCTGCCCATCAGGTCAAATAATTTGTCCAAGTGATGATATAGCGCACACCCATCTTCCCCCATAGCTCGATGGGTCCTACAAGGTCTATTTCCCACTTCTCGAATGGTTGTAGCGTCATCTATGGCTGGAGTGGCATTTCATCTCTCCGCGATGGTTTCCCCATCCATTGGCATACATCACAGGCTTGGCAATATGCTTTTGAATCCTAATGCAAAGTGGGCCACCATAGTCTTGCACAAAGAGTCTTTTGGGCTATGGAATGACCTACATAATTTCTGCTAGCAACCCCCCCATGTGCTTCTGCCAGGATCTGTCCTCGCTCGAACTCCGGGACATACCTACGCAATATTTCATCGTTTCCCATTTTGTAGAGGTATCCTACAATCACGGTGAAGTCTGTTGTGCATATCACCAATTCCTTCTTCTGCTGAATAGAATATCCCTACGGCATGGGTCCTGTAGTTAATAAATGGATTATATCCTCAAGTGACCATCCGCTATGCACACCGCATATAGTTGTGCATCTGGGAGTCCATCATCAAGATTTGTGGGTTCTTTGCGAGTCTCAATTCGGGATAGGTGATCTGGGCCTGCATTTAGACGTCCCAGCTTTATGACGACCTCAAAGTCATACTTCTGGAATAACAATAACCATCTACAAATGTGCCCCCCCAATACAGGCTTGTTCACTAAGTATTTTAACGCCAAGTGATCTGTATACATCTTAAAGTGGCCTCCAAGCAGATAGTGGCAGAATTTTTGAAGTGTGTATACCATCACTAATCCGTCGCACTCGATAGTGGAGTAATTCTTCTCAGCATTTGAGAACCAGTGACTTGCGAACGCAATCAGGTTTTCAAGTCCCTCTGCTCCTAGTTGAGCAAGTACTGCCCCTAGCACGATACACGACGTGTCGACATGCACATGAAACTCGACGTCCCATTTCGGAAAGACCAATATAGGGGCTGATGCCATATTTTCCTTGAATGTCTCTAGACTTTTGGTGCATTCCTCATTCTAGTAATAAGTAGCATCCTTCTTCAACAATTGTTCCATCGGAGCTATGATCTGAGCGTAGCTTTGATGAACTTCCGATAGTAGCCCGTGTGTCCTAGTGTGGCGCATAGTTGTTTGACGTTTCGCGGCACTTGTAGATTGAGTATGATGGCAATCTTTTCCAGATCCACCATCAGGCCTTGCTTACAAACCACATGGCCCAGCAGGTTCCCCAATGGGAAAAGGAAAGTACTCTTCTTTAAGTTTAGTGCAATCTGGTGTTGGCGGCAAGTATCTAGCATCAACCATAAGCTCGCTACATGCTTCTTAACCAGTCCAAACACGGTCCAATCATCAAGATAGACCTCTAAGAACTTGTGTATAAATTCTTTGAATTCCACTACCACTATTCATGAAAATATTGCAGGCGCATTCTTTAGTCCAAAAGGCATCACCGTGTACTAATAGCAACCCCATTCAGTGGCGAACATTGTTTTACTCCTGTCCTCTAGCGCAATCTTGATCTAGTGGTGTCCTGAGAACCCATCCGTGAAGGAGTAGTCTCCCCCCCCCACATTTTCCAGTACCTCATCTGTAAACGGAGTTGGAAATGGATTGTTAATGTAGGCATTATTGAGCTTCCTGAGATCCACGCAAACATGAATCTCACCCTTCTATTTCTTCTCCTACACAACCATCAAAATTACCCAGTCAGACTCCTCGACTGGTTCAATTATTCCTGCTGCCAACATCTTGTCTAGTTCTTCCCAAGCCTTTGCTTTATATTTTGGGCTCAATTAGTAGGGTCGCTGCTTAACTGGTTTCGCATCTAACTTCAACGTTATCTCCATCATTCCCAGGTCTCCTAAGATCCCTTTTAGCTCCATGATTTTTGTTGGGAATAAATCTTGATATTCACGAAGCAATTCAATGACCTTCTCCACTGTGGCGTCATCCCAATAGTCCCCAAGCATTGCATACTTTGGCTCGTCTTCTGTTCCGATATTAGCTTGTGTCATTTTCAATAGTGTCATGATATCTGGATCTTCGATTTCGGGTACGTGCACCTCACGGATCCCCTCTAATTCTGGAATATTGACATTTTGTGGACCATTCTCATCATCTTCTACCTGGACATTATAGCATTCGAGAGCCTAGCTCAACTGTCATGACCAATCGGGCTACGCAGTGTCTTTTGGTTCCAGTGGCGTCTTGAAAATGGTAGCCTTTACCAGCTGTAACGCGTCATCCACTAGATCCATCCATTGATCTTCAAAGAGGAATGTCGACAAAAACACTTTGCGCAAGATATCCCACTCACCTGTGTTGTGCTAGAGCTATGCTTCAGTATACCAATTTCTGGGAATGACATCCAGGGTGTGATAAAATAAGTGCACCCATTCTGGATGAGGTTCTTCTCCGTAGGCTTTGGTCCATCTGGTAAGGTGCATGCACGGTCATCACATCCATCGTATTTCTCCATTAGGTGTAATTCCGGCTTCCCAAATCTAATCTTCATCATACGCCTGAAGGCACATTAATCTTTGAAAGTCCCTTCATGTGTTCCCCACCATCACCCAGGTGTCGCGCGCAATGCCCACCTCATCACATCAAACCGTTGGTGCTCTAGTACTACGACTTCAAATTTGGTCACGAATTCCTCTATTATCGTCAGCCCATCATACTTAGGCATTTTGCGATCCTGGACCCTCACACAGTACAGAGATTTAGTCACCAAGTTGCAATGTAGCATGGTCACTCCGTTCAACCTGTTGCACCATCGCTCATCTTCCTCATCTAAATCAAAAGTGCAGGATTCTCCATAGCCTCGTGATATTCTTTTATCCTCCGATGTCTTGACCCACTCTCACCTTTGTGCAAACATTTGGTAGCTACAATCTACATTGTCATTGCTTTCTCTATCACACACAAGTTCAATGTAGTGCAGTCCTTCAGCCGGATCTAGTAGAATGACTACGCGGAGTGACTTTGTTTCAAATACCATTGTCCGCTTCTTTAAATTAATAATCATGTTCATGTCAGTGGCCCAATCTATTCCTAACAATGCAGGATAGGGCATACTTTCTTCCATGAGCTCAATAACTTCAAAGTCCGTCCAAGTACTTGCGCCGTCAAGGTCTATCGTAACTCCTTGCAGCCTTCCCATGGGTAGCACCTTCTGTTGATTTTCCATCTGGAGTTGGATAGGGTACCATTGTAGCGTAGGCTTACCCATGCACTCCCAATTATGTTTAAGCAATACATTGGCATCTGAGCCTAGATCCAGAATGACCTGATCCATTTCATACTTGCCAATCTACGCCATTAGTCGCATTTCTCTCTCGGTTCATGACATGTGTCTTCCCATCTTTCGAACTATGTGAGGTTCACTCCATCCTGTACATCTATTTATCAGTTCCTGTAAGCTTTTAACTACCTTTTTGTCACGAAGCAATGTTATACATGTCTCTAAAAAGGTAGTTATCAAAAAGGGATCCTTGACCGGCTCAGGCTAATCCCTACTACCTAGGGTAGAGACTTCCGCGAAGCTCTCCCGAGCTTCCAGATATGTCTCCTTACCCACCCCTGCATCTTACTTACTTAAGATCCTTCTATCCACTCCTGTGGTCATGCCACTTCTTAGTACCATGTTGACTTTGGGATCTTCCTCGCGGGGTTTGGACCTCATCATTTGCACATTCTGGGTTGTTGTTGGTTGCGCTGCCCTTTTTTCACGGATCTATGCTATCAGTGTAGGATAATCTATCATCTCATGATCAAATTGCTCACAATAACTACACAAAATTCTGGTGCGGCTGGTACAATCCCGTGCGTAATGTCCTGGACCTCCGTAGTTGTATCAGATTAGCTACCTGTGACCCCTGCCTAGCCCCATTCTACCCCATCCCCGTCCTCAGCCCTAGAGCCCACCACACACGATCACCGTGGCTAGATCCTATTCTCGCACCTCAGTCTGCATTCTGTAAGCAGGTGACTAATCCATCAACAATTGGTAGCTACGACAATCTCTTTCCTTGTGGCCCACCGACCTGCAAAAGTTGCAAAATAACTATTGGAGGGTCTGGTTGTATTTTGGTAATAGATGATAGTTATCAGTGTTGTGCTTTCCTCCCACCTGACAGATTGTGCACCAGAGTGGGGCTATGGTGCTCGATCCTACCTGTGCCTCTAGTTGCAATAGTGTTGGTCCCCCCATTGCCACAAAATTCATTGAGGTTGGGCAGTGATATTTATCGTGTCCCTGGCTTCTACACTTTATACACCATACTTCCTCCTGGACTTTTGGTCACAGTACCTCTTCTTATTTTAACTTCTTCATTTCCAAACACAAATTTTGGATCTGCGCTTGGATTTGCTAAACTCCCAACCCCGGGTCTTGTAACAAAGTTTCGTGTAACCTCATCACTATCTCTAGAGCTTCGGCCTTGAGATCTTCTGTTGTGATAAAGCCATCCTCAGATGTGGTGTTAAGGATGCCATAAACCAAGCATAGTGTTGCACATCTGTCAATGTCATGTTAGCCTCGCGAATAGTACTTTTCAGTCTTTGGTCCAAATCCCACGGGGTTTCACCAGGCATCATTACAATCTCTTTAAACCCTATAATTGAATGTGTTTCTGACTTCAGCCAGCTAAACTCCTTCTTCAATTCGTTCTAGATTTATGTTATCCCCACCGTTGGGTGATCGCTTGAGTACTTTATGTACCATGTCAGTGCTCAATCCTGCAGTGCACTGACTAAGGTAGCCTCTTTGATATCATCATCCATAATTCGTTGTGCGTTCCATACTGATGTTAACATGAACCATAATTGTTTCAGGTCTTCGCCTCCTACTCCTTTGAATACCGATAACTAGATCGCACTCGTCATTGTTACACTTGAACATTCCTGGTCCCTTCGATCCTTCAATTTTATTCTCTCTAGAGTCCCCGCGTTTCACACCAGACACCCCTTAGGTAGATCCCAGTCCCGAAAACGGAACCATTTTTTGGCTTATATGGGCCTGACCAAGGTTCGGAAGAATTATTTAGCCAAGCAAATCTCGCAGCTACTGGCCCTTTCGACAACAGTCCAAGGAGCGCGGACTAAGGTCTCACCCGAGGTAGTAGGGGAGGGTGCTAAAACCATATTTCCACACCCTTAGGATGTCTGGATGTGGTATGGAGGTATCGCGTGTCACTCAGTAGCCTCGCACTGCTTTATATTCATGCAAATTGGGACCCAGAATGATTTTAACTTTCTATGATCGCGTTGTTGACAAATCTAATCTACTTGATGAAGTATTGTAACTCAGATCTACTCATAAGGGTCTTTAAGCAAACATTCAACAGATTTAACCTGTCTGTGTACTTAGATTCACATATATCTATAACATAAGCATATGCGCATAGATTAAATAGTTATATCAATCATTCATACAGTCAGATTCACGATAACTCAACTTGTAACACAAAATTTGCAGAAGAAACTTATCTTTATTTCCACTTATCACCAATACATCTAGATCCGCCCTGCGCACTTAGCTGCAGGGGTCCACGCAAACAGCTACGGACTCTTCCAGGCCTCTACACACACAGCTGCATAGCATCTATCCACTACCCAAACCCCTGACTTGGACTTACAGACGCTTTCAGAGTGCTTCCCTCAAAAACCAATTACAATTCAGATCCAAGATCATACCTAAAATGAACTGCTTTTCCCTCATAGAACAGCGCCCTATTTATACCTTCCTATGGTCCGCGGACAAAATTACTTCCTATTATTTTATATTATTTCTTGGATAGACAACCCTTTGACTCAACTGTTTACATTTCGTGCTTTGCATATTTCGGAGGTTAACAATAATTTTATCCTACTTTCTAGGCTATTAGACCCAAAACTGTTACGTGGGACCTCTACTACCCAACACCATTATCTTGGGGATAGTAGGAGGATGATTGGTCCTATCGAAAACTAAGGAGCAATGTTAAGTCAGACATCATGTGATTCTGAAAATGAGACCCATGGTCTGTAATGCTCGTGCAGGGCACACCGAAATGACAGATAACCTGATTAAATAGGAATAGCGGCATAGTTTCTCCATAGGCCCGGAATGTGGGAAGGGCTTCGACCCATCTCATGAAATAGTCCATAACTACAATAATGTAGTTGTGTCCAGTAGAGGAAGTGGGGATGCATGTGACAAAGTTGATACCCCATTTGGTAAAAGGGACGACAGAGATAACCAAGCGTAGTAGGGCCAAGGGAGTGTGCATATTACTTTTAAATACTTGACAAGGTGTTGGAAATAATATTGAGGGGGGGGGGCGGGGGGGGGGAATCAATATTATCAATTTACTAACTTTTTCTTTTCATAATCAAATTTATATATGCTACTTAAGTGAAGGTAACTCGCATGTGCACACAATTGTTCTTAAGGCAACTAGCGTATATCCAATGAACTTATGATTTAGTTAATTCATCATATGTTGATCTTTAATTAGTTCATTGGAACTTAATTAACCATTTAAATAGTAATCATGTCCAGTAATAATAGAATAAGAAATCACACATAAGCAACACACATGAACACCAAGATTTAAGGTTGAAACCCAATGCAGGAAAAAAACCACCTATTGTTGTCGTCTTTGTCTTCTTTTAATATAAGAAAAAATTGCTTACAATATTGTAGTGGTGCAGACTCATACCATTACATAGGCACCCACCTGCAGAAGGCTACAACCTTCTCTCATTCTCCAACTTCTACTGGAAGGGAGCTACAACCCCCCAGCTCTTGTACTAGCCGATGTGTTTACTAGTACGTAGTCGCTGGCCTATAGAAGGCTCCAACCTTCACTCATTTTCTAGTTGGTAATGGAAGGGAGCTCCAACCCCCTAGCTCCTATACTGGCCAATAATTTTACCAGTACATAGGCGTCAGCCTACAGAAGGCTACGACCTTCTCTCTTCCTCCAGGGACTATGTTTCATAAATTTTCAGACTAGATACTCCTTGTACACAACAACACAATATGAAGGCCATGTTTCATCCAATTTTCATACTAGACCCATCAGCAACATCGGAGCTAAAAATCAATCACCATTGAAATAAAAACAGTCACTGAAAACCCATCATCACTGAAGCAAATCACAATTAATCAATCTAAACATTCAGATTAGTATCACTAAAACATAGAGCGGAACCCAAAACTCTGCATCAACAACCAAAACCAACTGAAACTTCAAACATCATATTTCATAATGTATACGCTACTTTGAAGTACTGAACCAGCGTGTATACACACATTCACCAAAGCAAACTAACGTATAGATCTGAAAATACTAATTTAAAACTTCACAGTTGTTCCAGACTTTATTCATACCTAGATAATAACATTTACAAAATAAAACATGTGTTAGAAATCAGATTTAGCACAACCAATATCATATCATTCAATGACAAGTCATTTCAGGTCTCATGATCTCGATCCAACATTGAATTCAAGCTGCACAAAATATTTAAGATAATATCACAATCATAGCCCCTACAACATAAAATATACGTCAGATAGAAGTATTCCTTAGAAACCCTTTCACTTGCACACTTGTCCCTTTGATCTCCTCCTCCTTATATAGGTTTAGGCCTTCTTCAATACCTCTGACCAAAACAACACTTAGAGCTTATGGTATTCTTGGACAAGATCAAATAGTCGTTACTCCGCTCAAACTTGTGGTCTAATACCACGGTATTGTCTCTTGGTATTCTTTACTCTTGAATTTCCTTGATTTTCCAACTCATACGCCCTTTTTTCTCTTGTGAAAGTGCATGTATACGTATATGCGCCTTTTTTTCTATGCGTCTGCGTGTATACGCTACTTGGAAAAAATGAACCAGTGTATACTCCTTAAACCATCCTCTTTCTTCAATCTCTGGAGTCTGATATGTAATCCTTTGTTGTTAACCTGTTGCACTGTGAATTGTCATCTATGTGAGTTGCCATAAAGGATAACACGTGTATCATAATGCCAACAATCTCCCCCTTTGGACTTGATGGCAGCCACAACACCAAGATACTCCCCCCCTTTGACATCAAGGGCAAAGGGCAAACCAAGATATTCTCCCTAGTAGGGATTCTCTGCACATGTTGATTTCTTTGATCATGCTCCCCCTGAGCTTTTACCAGAATCTCTTATGGATGTGAAATGAAGTAAATGACTCTATCACTCAACTAAGTGAGTATGACCTTCCTATCATCAATGACTCATACATCAATCAACCAACCAAGTGGGGATATACCAAATGTTCATACATGATTAAAAAATTTGCAATTATTACATCATCCTTCCCATGCATAGTGGAGTTTCATCATAGGTATTTACATGACCTTTACATGAAATGATGTACATAACATTTATAACAAGGACTAACAATCTAAACAAGACCATGATAGTCATCAGAAACTATCATACACCATTTATGATCTGCACCATAAGCATCTGTTTGCAACTTCAAGATCAATAGCCTGTAAATGTCCATCATGAAAAGATTCATCTGAATCAAAACAACTATGTGTATCAATCAATATAAGCATCATCATGTACCAAGGTATTCTAATATAATGCCAAAACTACATGATTAGAAGCATATTCCCCCCTGAACCTGTGTCAGTTGTTCACTATCAAAGTTGATCATTGCATTTGTTAAGAATCATCAAGGAATCATCATCAACCAATTATTAACATCTTATGAGGGCAAAAAACACTTCAACATATCATCAGCATACTGTAATCATCATCAATCAAAACAAAATAGATAATTGATAATTGACTGAACCATATGAGACCCATTTTCCTGAGTCTGTCCCACTGCTTTTTCCTCAAAACACCATATACGCAACTGTATAGCTTCTAACTCACATATATACATGACTTGTCTTCATAATAACTACGTATGAGAATTGGAATATTGAAGTTTTACATTTTCAGCTCCCCCTCGGTCTGTTATGTCTATATACTGAACTATGCCACATCTTTCTAACAACAATTCCTTCTTCTTCAATACCTTGGATTGTGATAATGTTTTCTCCTTTTGGTATTGTGGTCGAATTTTTCTCCTGCATTCCTTTGCTATATGTCCAAACTTGTTACACGAATAACATCTTACATGTTTCATATTCCTTCTTTCGCAATCAATAGCTTTGTGACCAAACATATTGCAAGAAAAACAATATCCCTTAAAGTACGTAGAAACTAATGATCTTTCTATGTGATAGTCTTAAACTATTCTACTTTTGCATTTGGTTGCAACATGTCCAAAATTATGACATATAAAACATTCAACATTATTTATCATAGGAAAAAACCAATTATCCCTTCCATAGTTAGGAGGAAGTTATTTTATTTGAATTCTTTCTTTCCTTGGTTGTTGATGGGGTTGACCTCTATCTCCTTGTTGAGCATTTAGATTTTGCATTAAAGTTCCTTGCCTCATCTTGTGAGCTAGATTCACCTTCAACAGTTTCATGAAAACCAAGACCAGTATTTATAAGAGGAGAACGATGAACTTTTATGATCTCATCTAACGTTTCCGATCCTTTAGCAAATCTAAGATTCAGAGTTTTTGTCTTCACAAGTTCTTTTCTTAGACTTACTACTTCACAATCTAATGCTTCATTATGATTTTCCTTTTCAGTGAGTTGATGTGTCATTGTGTCTATGACTGTATCCTTTTCTGCCAAACAAATTTTGAGTTGTGTGATTTCTTTAAGAAAATCTTCCTTTTCTAAGGTATTTTTTTCATATGCCATGAGTAGTTTAATATCTTGTCATCTTCATCACTATTAGACATGCCATCACTATCTTCATGAGTATAATAACTTATATTACCTTCTGCAGAAATGTTTCCTTTTTCATGAGGGCATTTAGCAGCGTAATGACCAACTCTTCCACAAGCAAAACATTTGAAGGGAATCTTACCTCTGAATCTTCTGGAACCCCACTGAAGTTTCTTCACAAAGTTTAACTCTTCTTCTTCTGATATATCTTGATTCTTTGAGATCTCCCTTTTCTTTTCCTTTTGCAGAAGCTTTGAAAGTTGCTTCTCTGATTTTCGATGGACCTCCTTTTCTCATTTCAAAGGTAGTTAAAATTCCATGAAGTTGAACAATATTAACAGATTGTAGATATTACTTTTCTTCAATGGCAGATACTTTTGACTCAAATTTAGAAGACAAAGATATCAAAATTTTCTCAACTGTAGTAGCATCCTTTATTTCTTCACCCAAATTTCTCATATGATTTACAATCCCATCTACTCATGTTGGCTTAGTGGGGCCTGACCCAGGTGCGGAAGTAATTTAGCCAAGCAAATCCTGGTACCACTGGCCCTTTTGGCAACAGTTTGCGGAGCACGGATTGAGGTCTCACCCGAAGTAGTATGGGAGGGTGCTAGAACCAGGTTTCCACACCCTCAGGATGTTTGATATGTGGTGATTGGTACACGGTCCAACCTTCACACTTACTGCGCTACGCACATCTGCGGGCACCCCGCGCCTTGTGATATTGTTTTTGCGCAGTTCTAGCTGCAGTGTGACTCATGAAATTTACCCAAGTCTTCCTTAGTTAAGCTCTGTTAACTTGTTTACTTAGATTATTTTCTTATATAAGCCTTCATACGAGTATTCATCAAGTGTGCCCAGTAAATAA
The DNA here is from genome assembly GCA_000404065.3 of Pinus taeda. NCBI lineage: Eukaryota > Viridiplantae > Streptophyta > Pinopsida > Pinales > Pinaceae > Pinus > Pinus taeda. Next base: position 29,334 of record APFE030178981.1, read on the forward strand.
CCAGAATAAAAGTAATTCATACATCAAAACACAGATTCAAGAACAGGTGCACAAAGTAAACTTCTCTTTATTAACTTTCAATTCTAGGTACAGACCTGACTCTGCCCTACGCACTCAGCTGTAGGGTTCTATGCACTCAGCTGCAGACTCTACTAGGCCTCTGTGTACTCAGCTACAGAGCCTCTTCCTACTACTATGACCCAATACACTTCAGGTTCCACTTTATGCGGACAACCCTATGACTCGATTGTACACTTCGCGCCCGCACTTCGCGGAGTTTTACGATACAATTGACCAAAACTTGGGCTTTGAGCCCCAAAATATGTTGTGGGGGATCCCATGCCCAATAGGCCCCCAACACAATCATCATGACTCATCCTGAGTCACTCTGCTGGTGTGGCGATCTTGGCACAAAGCTCCTCCAACTGTGCGCGAAGGTTTGCAACACACTATTCTGTTGTCTACTTGATCTGCTCTACTCTTTCTACTTCTGAATCATCTATGTCTGACTTGAGTCTCTTCTTTGGTACTGAATTCTAGTGCTTGTGTTTACAATCCCATGCCCCTGTCCGGCTCCTCAGGTAACGAAGACTATGCTTCGGTCAGTTAGTCAGATAGTCGGCCCACCCATGTAGGGCTTCAAGTGACTGCCATTTTCTTTTCTTGGGAAGAGTTCTCCATTAAGTTTGACTAGTTGGACCATGCCTCTGTTTGTGACCTCTTTTACCACATATGGTCCCAACCAGTGCATTCTGAATCGAAATTTTTCAAACTTGTTGTCATATAGTAGCACTAAATCATTTACCTTGAAGGTGCACAACTTGATATGGTGGTTGTTCCAGGCTTTTTCACGTTGATTTTGTACCTGCTAGTGAAATCTGGCTAAAAATCATTCTTCCTCGAGTTCTTCTAATTGCACGAGCCTTTCTTCCAGAGCTTTGTGGTCCATCATGTCTGTGAGCACTGTTATTCGCAGACTAGGTATGATGTATTCCATCAGCATGACTTCTTCCATACCATAGACCAACTGGAATGGTGTATGTCCCGTCAATTTCTTTCACATTATCCTGTACGCCCATAACACAGTGGGTACGTGCAGGTCCTAGTCATCCTGCTGTGCGTTACATATTTTGGTCAATGTAGTCTCTAGTATTTTATTGAATGCTTCTGCTGTTCCATTTTCCTGTGGGTGGTATGGTGTACTTTTCTGGTGATAAACCTGGAACTCTTCTGTGAGTGCGCTAATGGTTTCATTCAAGAAATGTGTTCTGTGATCGCTCATTAAGATTTTTGAGCAGCAAAATTGTGTCAACACGTTTTTGAACAAAATCTTTGCAGTCGTAGCAGCCGTGTAGTCCTTGATCAGTTGTGCTTCCACCCATCGTGTCAGCTACTCCGTCACAATGATGATGTAGTGTGCACCCATCTTTCCCTGAGGTTTGATTGGGCCCACAAATTCGATTGCCCATTTCTCAAATGGTTGTAGTGTCATTTGGGGATTTAATGGCATATCGTCCCTTCGTGATGGTTTTCCCGTCCTTTGACATATATCGCAAGCCTTACAATGTGCTTTCGAATTCTGGTGCAGGGTTGGCCATCATAACCCAACGTGAAGAATATTTTGTGTGGTCGTGTGTCCTACATAGTGTCCTCCTGCAGCACCCCCGTGTGCTTCTGCGAGGATCTAATCTTGTTCAAACTCGGGTACATATATTCGCAATATCTCATCATTGCCCATCTTGTAGAGGTACCCTACAATGATAGTAAAGTCCGCCACACACACCACCAATTCCTTCTTCTGTTGGATTGAGTACTCCTTCAGCATAGTCCCTATTGTTAGAAAATGGATTATATCTTCGAAGTGTCTGTCCGCAATGCGTACTACAAAGATTTGTGCATCAGGTAACCCCTCCTCCAAATTTGTTGGTTCCTCGCCCGTCTCAATTCATGACAAGTGGTCTGGTCCTACGTTTAAGCATCCTGGCTTGACTATGACCTCAAAATCATATTCTTGAAACAGCAATAGCCATCTGCATGTGCACCCCCGCAACATAGGCTTGTTCATCAAGTAATTCAACGAGGAATGGTCGATATACATCTTGAAATGTCCTCCAAGTAAATAGTGTCGGTATTTCTGGAGTGCGTACACCATTTCCAACCCCTCGCATTCGGTGGTAGAGTAGTTCTCTTCTGCTTTGGACAATCTTCGACTCGCAAACGTGATCAGTTGATCCACACCCTCTACGCCCTCCTCTGTGAGTGCAGCTCCCAATGCGATACACGACGCATCAACATGTACATGAAATTCTACGTCCCATTTCGACAAGACTAGAATTTGCGTGGAGGCTAGTTTCCCCTTTAGGACATCCAAACTCTTCATGCAATCATCATTCCAGCAATATGTCACATATTTTTTCAATAGCTTTTCCATCGGCACGGTTATTTGGGCATAACTCTTAATAAAATTCCTATAGTAGCCAGTGTACCCCAAAGTAGCGCTTAATTGTTTGACACTGCGTAGTGCTTCCAAATTCAGAATAACAACAATCTTCACAGGGTCCACCATTAGGCCTTGTTTGCAGACCACATGGCCTAGTAGGTTACCAAAGGGAACAAGGAAGGTGCACTTTTTAAGGTTCAGCGCAATCTAGTGTGGGTGGCAAGTATCCAGCATCAACTGTAATCTCGCTAGATGGTGCTTAACTAATCCAAAGACAGTCCAATCATCTAGATAGACCTCCAAGAACTTGTGGATGTATTCTTTGAACGCTGCAACCACTATGCTCGAAAATATTGTTGGCGC
>APFE030179005.1:19975-46774 GCA_000404065.3 Pinus taeda
GTTCACAATATATTATTTCCATACCCTTCTTCTTTATTCTTTATTATATCTTTATTCTTTATTATTATTTTTTTTTAAATAATGGCCAAAGACCTAAAAAAAAAGGAGAATCTCCCAATATATAGCGAAACGCTTCAATTATGAAAGAAATAAAGTTGATGATAGGTTGATAGCCAAAGGCCTAGTGATTAGCCAAACGTGGCTCTGATACCAATGAAGCGAACAAAGTTCCTTCTAAAGATTAATTACTCCAAAAGACTTGGAATATGAAATTATCCATTAAGGATATAAATAATATATTAAATATGTGAATAGTAAAATGAGTATCAATTACAAATGAGAACAAGAGGCTTGCTTATATACCAAGAAAGTGTCTCTTCATGAAGAGTCATGTCTTATTAGACATGCCTCTTACGCCTAATTACTAGCTTAACTAACTATTATTTATGATTATTATCTTTTACATTCTATTTATATTATTTATATATTTTATTCGTTACAGATGAAGATTCATCAGGTTCTAAACACGATAAAAAAAAATATGAGTCTCATTCCCATGACCACTCAAAAGGAAAGGGGAAAGAGGAAAGCTTTCTCACACCTCCTAATAGCCCTGTGCATAAAAAGAAAGCATCTTTGATTAAGTTAGATGTTAAATTTGATTTGCCTATATATGATGGAGAGCTAAATGCTGAAAAGTTGGACAACTGGATTAGACAAATTGATGTATATTGTAGGGTACAAAACATAAACTCGGACAAGAGTAAGATTCATCTGGCAAACCTATGCCTAGGAGGCACTGCCTTGGTTTGGTGGTAAGGCAGAACCCAAGCTGATATGAAGAAGCATGGTAAGACCGTCTATGTCTGGAGTGAATTTGTTGCTACAATCAAAAAGCAGTTCTATCCATTGGCCTACATGAAACAAGCCATGATGATTTGGCAAACTCTTCGGCAATTGAAAGCGCAAAGTGTTCAAGGGTATACTCAAGAGTTTAGAAAGAGAGCATTGATGTTGGGTATCTCATTAGACTCACCAGAAACTCTTTTGAAGTACATTGGTGGTCTACACAGCTACATGAGGCATACCATCCTCATGTTTAATCCCACTAGTATAGATGAGGTATCTATACAAGCTACTCATCTAGAAGCTAGAGGAAAGAATGGAAATCCAGAAGTTAGGGGACCATCCCAACCCACTATAAGCAAGAGCAAGGAGAAAAGAAAGAAGAAGTGGAAAGCAAGGAAGGCTAACACTACACAGAAAAGCAAAGTCTCATGCACTCATAGTAAAAAGAATGGGTATGATGATGAGCACTGTTGGATTCTGCATCCAGAGCTGAGACCTAAGAAGTCCGAGGGCAAGAAGAAGAAGACTGATGCAACTATTCAGAAAGATTTGGGGTTAGACTCAGGAGATGAAACAATCATTGTAGCCACAAGTATAAAAGGTAAGAATTCTGAGGCATCTACTAATAATTCTTCTCAATCTATTATTGATGAAGAACATGAGAGAAAAAGGCATGATGTTTTCCATATTCGAGTTGTTTCCAAAAATCAAAAGATTGAAACTTTGTTTGATAGTGGCTCACAAGTAAATCTAATTTGCAATTATAAATAAATTGGGATTAGCAACTACACCTCATAAGGAACCATGCCCATTAGGATGGTTGAATGATAAAGCACAACTACAAGTGACTAGACAATGTAAACTCAAGTTTTCTTTTGGGTCAGCATTTGTAGATGAGGTTGAGTTAGATGTAATTCCTTTGGATATATGTGGAATTGTTTTAGGAAGTCCTTACTTGTATGATAGAAAATCTATTTTCTATAGAGCTGAGAACACGTATCTACTTGTTAAAGGTGGAATTGAATACTTTGTAAGAGCTCATAAGCTCAAGAATAATTATACTCTCATAAACTCAAGACAGATGAAAAGAATGATAAATTCATGCAAACAATTCCTACTGATGGTTGTAAAGGAAAAGAAACCTGATAAAACCAATGTATTTGAGGGCTGTAATGCTGATCAACACACTGATATAGAAAAGATTGTTTTAGAATATGATGTCTTGTTCTAAGAACCTAAAAGTTTTCCACCCAAAAAGGGAATAGTACATGATATTATTTTGAAGCAAGATGTTCCATTGCCTAACATTGGAATGTACAGGTTGTCTGCTTTATAGAATGATAAAATCAATAAGCAGGTAGGAGTTGCTCGAGAAAGGGTTCATTAGGCCTAGCACATCACCATGTGGGTCACCAATTGTTTTCGTGAGAAAGAAAGATGGCTAGTGGAGAATGTGCATAGACTACCGAGCACCAAATAAGATAACAATCAAAAATCGTTATCCCCTTCCTCGAATAGATGATCTTTTAGATCAATTGAAGGAAGTTGTTTATTTCACCAAGCTGGATTTGCACAGTGGATACCATCAGGTCAGAGTTGTAGAGCAAGATGCATGGAAGACTGCTTTCAAAACAAAACATGGATTGTATGAATGGCTAGTTATGCCTTTTGGCCTAACTAATTCTCCTGCTACTTTCACGAGATTAATGAATGATGTACTCAAACCTTTTCTTGATGATTTTGTTATTGTGTATCTAGATGACACTCTGATTTTTAGTAAAATGTGGGAAGAAAATTTAAGGCATGTTAAGCAGACATTAGATGTTTTGAAAAGAGAAAAACTTTATGTTAAACTCTCCAAATGTGAATTTGGCAAAACCTCACTAAATTATTTGGCTCATATAGTAGGGGGAGGTGAATTGAAAATAGATCCCTCTAAAGTGGCAGTCATTGTAAACTGGCCTAAACCCAAGTCAGCTACAGAAGTGAGAAGCTTCTTAGGAGTAGCACAATATTGGAGGAAGTTCATTCCAAACTTTTCCTCAATTGCAGCTCCCTTACATGCCTTGACAGGATTGAACAAGGTGTTTCAGTGGGGAGGCAAACAAAAAAAAGCCTTCGACACCTTGAAAGAAAAGATTAGTACAACGCTGGTACTAGTAAGTCCAGATTTACAAAGACCATTTGAGATCCAAACTGATGCCAGTGAGTATGCCATGGGAGTAGTGTTGACACAACACAGTAAACCCATATGTTATCATTTTGAGACTTTTAATCCTGCAGTAGCTAACTATCCAACCCATGATAAAGAATTGTATGCATTAGTTCAGAGTATGAAAAAATGGAAACATTACTTAATGGGCAAAGAAATAGTAATACATACTAATCATCAGCCACTTCAATACCTACACTCCCAAACTAAGTTGCAGCAATCAAGACATTATAGATGGATGGGTTTTCTACAACAATTTCATTTAGTGATCAAATATAAAAAGGGCATACATAACAAGGTTGCAGACATTTTATCGAGACCCATTATAAATGCATCTACCATACTTAAGCATAGTTATGTGCTGCATGAAAGCTGCATAGAACAATATGCTCAGGACATGGACTTTAAAGATGTATATGCAACTTTGAGTCAAGGCAAAATAATAGAAGAATTGGACTATCACATGAGGGACCGACTCTTATATCATTGTGGGAAATTCTACATCCCATAAACTGAGAGAGTAAAGATAATTAGGGAAGCACACACTTCTCTAATATCGGGTCACTTTGGGGTAAGTAAAACAGTTGCACAGCTGCAAAGGTCCTGCTATTGGCCGAGAATGAGTGAGACAGTTTCTATATATGTAAAGGGATGTGCCATGTGTGCGAAAAGCAAGCCCAGTAATAGAAAACTAGGCTTGTACACTCCATTGCCAGTTCCTTCTCACCCTTGGGAAAGAATTTCCATGGATTTTGTTCGAGGACTGCCTAAATCTAGGAAAGGTCGTGATTATCTATTTGTTGTTGTGGACAGGTTCAGCTAAATATGTATTTTGATACCCTGTAGTAAACAGATTACAACTGACCAAAATGCAAAATTGTTCTTTAAACATGTATGGGTTCATTTTGGATTACCCACTTCTATTCTATCTGATCGAGACACCCGATTTGTGGGGAAGTTTTGGTCAAGTCTGTGGGAACTAATGGACACCAAGTTAAATAAAAGCACAACTTTTCATCCACAAACATATGGTCAGACAGAGGTAGTTAACAGGACGGTGATCCAGTTACTGAGAGGATATTGCAGAAAACACCCTAAGTTTTGGGATGAACACTTGTGTTATGTGCAACATGCTTATAATAGAGCCAAACACTCTTCTACATAGAGATCTCCTTTTGGGACCTGTTTTGGTTTCATACTAAGATCTCTTTTGGATTTTGTCTTTGGTAAAGATACCATAGTTGATAGACACAGAGATGTGGACAAGGCAACTAGGTTCATTGAACAGATCTAGGAGATCCACCAGGTAGTACAACTGGAAAAGAGCCAGGCCAAGCACAAGGCTAGGCACGATAAGCATCGGGTGGAGCATAGTTTTCAAGTTGGAGACCAAGTATGGCTATATATAAACAAATACAAGATGCAAGCTGAAGGTAAAAAGCAAAAACCTATCAGGTATGGATCCTTCAAGATACTTGAGAAGATTGATGAAAATTCTTTCCACCTTGATCTACCAGCTTACATGCACATCTACTCAGTCGTAAACACAGATTGCTTGAGGTTGTTTGAACCTTGGATGATTGAGGACCCTAAAGAGAAAAGTCAATTACCTTCTGTTGATGACCTACTACTTGAATATCTTAATGAATTACGGGAAGACACATTGCTAGACAGGAAGGTTAGGACGACACATAGTGGACAAGTGGAATACCTCAAGATTGGGCTTAAAGGTTCAAAGCCGAGTAGTGCGAAGTGGATTGAGATTGGGCAAGTGAGACAACCATTTTCTCACTTAGTCGATGCTTGAATAAAACCAACTTTTGGTGGTCCAAAAGCTCTTTCAGTGAGAAGGCCATGATCCGAATTGGATCCATCAAAGACTGGCAAGGAACCTTGACTGTATCGAGTCGAAACAAATCCTTGAAAATTCCAAAACAATGATAAAAAAAAAAAAAACCCTGAACCAGTGGCAATTGCATCCAACGTGGAATGACGAGGACCTCGGTCAAAGCGCGTTGACCAAGCCCCATGGAGACTACGCAGTAGGTCAAAGTAGCCCCAGATCGGGAAAAGGAGATGATTTTTGATGCGCGATTAATGGTACTTGCACATCAATGGGAGAACAAGGCCAAAATGGAGGAGCCTTAATCACTTGGTTGTGTTGGGAGTCATAGAACTGCGGTTGGAGAAAAAAAAGCACTGAATGTACAAGGCGGGACCCGTGCTCTAGAAACTAGCGGTATTGATCAGGGCACCCTCAAACGGTAAATGGTTTTGAAGGAAGCGAAGCGATCCCACTCAACGATCGACGCGTGGCAGTAAAGGTGAGAGAAAACCTCCGTTGATCGTGCGTTATCGGTCGAGCAAGTCAACCGTGCAGGACGTGCGTATGACGTTGGATCTGGGGGAGCCCATATCGGACAACTGAGATTGCGCCCATTGGAGGAAGCAAAATTGACAGGGAATGAAGCCACGTTCCAAAGAGATTTGGAATCCATTTGACCACCACAGTGGAGGAAGAATGCATCCATGACATAACTGAAGAAATGAACCAACAAGGAGGCTGGCGCTATTCATATGGGGAGACATGGCCACTCCCTGAGCGTTCATGCTAACACCGAACAGGGAACTCCAAGCGCAGCTGCAGAAGGTAAATCGACAGAGACGGAAGAGGAACTGAACGGGCATGAGGATGAATGGATAAAATACATGAATAGAGACAATCGAATCAAGAGAGTTTGGATAGTTGAACAGTTGAATACTGAGAGACAGAAACCAGAGAAGAAGGTAGTAAAGCCACAACAGGAAGAGACAAAGGGCCGAGCTGACCAACGGCAACATTGAGCACCAGAGCTTGAAGATTCAAGCCATCCCATAGAGGAATTTGTCTAGATTGAGAATCATATTTGGCTCTATCTATTGTAGACCTAAAGGTCACAGAGCTGGTAGGAAGAAGAAGATTCTGTGTACTCTAGTGGCGTGGGGAATCCAAGAAACCACCCTACCAAGCAAACCTACTTCAAGAGAACTCACATTGAGTCCCTGCATTGTAATTCTCTACTTAAAGACACAATAAAACAAGGCCACCACTGAAAGCTGGACCAGAGACGTAGCCCTAGAGAATAGTGTGAACTCCTTATTAAAAATTGCTTATTTCTTTATGTTTGCTTACTGTACTTCTCTGTGTCTTTCCATTTAAATGTTTGTGTATTGGCAATCTGATCGATCTGTTGCTTAAACAACACATAACACACATCGGCAAATGATTCTGTAATACCCTTTGTTTAATCAAAGTTTAAATTGATGTCACTCATAGGGTGATTATCAGATCACTTCCCTTCTTCCTGCGCTTCTCGATAGTCCTCCAAAATTCCTAACATAGGTACCCTGCCCAATTAAACTGGACCCCCTCGTTGCACTTTGAAACCAAGGATACAACTGAGGTTGGCACTTCATCCACCTAACACCTCCTCATGATCTTACCAACCAAAATGGATGCGGAAAAACACACAACCTCATCATTAATCGAACTAATAACATAGCCCCATGACTTCTTGACTAAGCCAAAGACATTCTTCATCTGATCAACTACCCTTTTCTCTTGAGATTTCCTGACAAATGCATCATCGGGGTTTGCTCCTTGGTGAGTTAATCCATCGGATTAACATATCATCAATCGTGATTAGCATTCTAAGCCACAGACACCCATCATGTACTAATGCCAATAGTTAGTGCACACAGATTGTGTTTATGTTGCTGCACCCAAAGTGTGGAACATAAAGCATGTTCAACAACCCAAGGTGTTGAATCCCTTCTACCCACTTCATCAGCTCAACCCTTGTCACTCAAGCTTCTTTATAATAAACATATTGGAGGTACTTGCTGGGCTCGAATTGGGGATATTTACTGTTATCATTGAGATCTAGTCCTACATGCGTAGTTGTGGCACCCTAGTCAACAACTCTCCCTCAATCAACAATTCCTCTGGTAACAGTGGGGTAAATGTCTTGTATTTGATAGAATTAGAGTCCTTTGTCACCTTTGCAGTTGGCTTCCTTAGCGGCATATATAGTGGAAACATGGATATTGGTTCCACTTTGTTTACGTTGATATCCTCAAATCCACTAACTATTTCTTCCTGATCCAAATCTTGGGGCTCCATCAGTTTCTTTTGTGTATCCATTCTCTCTTTATTCCATTGTTCTGTGGGGATTTTCCTCGGTGATTGCCTTATCGCAGTCCTTTGGAGATTCTTCTGCTTCTTGGTTGCTACTACTGTGGCAATACGCATAGTTCTTGGCGATCTTGTTGCAGTAGTATAAAATGGTTGTGAAGCAGTCATGATGGATTCTAGCCCTTGACTTAGAAACTCCTGCTCAAGCTCTTTCCAACTCCAATCAGATGTGTAGAAAAATGCTCGGCTCACACTAAGGCACAAAATCACACAACAAATTCTCAACAAAAAAAATGTCCAAATGTGGAGTGGGGTGCCATATTTATAACCTTTTTCAAATTCAAACCAGTCCATTCCCTCCAGATCCTCCTCATAAATGTAGATTTGGTGACAAATTTTCCCAGACATGTGCCTTAAATGTGTTTTCCCCACTCCTTCTAACAGAAATATCCCTGTCAAATCAATTCCAATGGTCATATTCTAGACAAACTGCATTAGACCCCTCCTTTCAATGTAGTTACCCATTCTTCATCACATCTTCCTCCACTTGTGCCATCCTCCTCAATTTTGTGAAATCCTCCTTCTTCGATAGGGTCCTTCATTGGCAGAGTGCTTTATAGTCCTATGCTTCCTTCCAACTTCCTGTAGCACTAAGACTATCCTCCATTCATATAGTCATTGTGCAACCCTAGGGACGGAGTCGTCCTTGTAGAGTTTTAACTGACCCCCATTTACTCGCCCAACAAATAATTCACCATTTAGCTTCGCAAGCTGAACCATGTCAACATCAGAGATATCCTTGATAATGTATGATTCGAGCCAATGCATCTTGAACATACCAAGGAATTATGTGAACTTACTATCGTAGAGCAAAACTAAGTCTCCATTCTTAAATGTTCATTGCTTAATATATCGATCGTGCCATGCCTTTTCCCAGGCTTTTTGTACTTGTTGGTGAAATCTTGTAACAAAGCGATCTTCTTCTAGTGTGAGTAGTTCCTCCAATATTTCTTCCATAATATATTTTTCTGCCATATTCATGATGGTGCAATTCTAAGACTTGTTACTATATATTCCATTAGTATTACATCTTCCTATCCATACACCAGTCGAAACAGAGTCCGCCTTGTCAAATTTTTGCAAGTAGTTATGTATGCCCATAACACATCGGGTGTGCACATTTCCCAATCATCCCTGTTAATATTGCACACCTTCATCATAGAATTCTCCAAAATTTTATTAAAAGCCTCAACCATGCCATTTTCCTGAGGATGATAAGGCATGCCCTTTTGATGATGTACTTGAAATTATTATGTTAGTACTTCAATAGTATTGTTGAGGAAGTGCATTCCTCTGTCGCTCATTAGGATCTTTGAGTACCAAAACCTCGATAATATATACTCAAATATGAAGTGTGCAACAGTTTCTACGTTGCAACCCTTTACCGGTTGAGCCTCAACCCACTTGGTCAGATAATTTGTTGCAGTAATAATGTATCGCGCACTAGTTTTCTTGCTTGGCGGATTGATTGGCCCCACAAAATCAATCACCCACTTATCAAAATCTTGCAAAGTAAATTGTGGATTCAATGATAATTCATCTATCTACGATGGCCTCCTGGTCCTCTAGAAAACATCATAAGCACTACAATAGTCCTTGGAATCCTTATGCACCATGGGCCACCATAGTACTACCCTCAAAATTTTCTACACGATTTCTTTTCTGGCATAGTGCCCTCTCACGACAAAATCATGTTCTTTGACAAAAATACTATGTCTTTCATGCTTAGGGACATATCTGCGCAATATTTCATCAGGGCCCATTTTACACAAATGCCCAACAATCAGAGAAAAACCCACCTCTCTGACTACTAGTTCTTTCTTATGTTGCATTGTATACTTTGTAGGAGCTACTCCGATAATAAAAAATAATCCACAAAATTTTCATCAACAACCCTTACAACAAAGAGTTGTGCATGAGACAATCTTTTTTCAATGTTGGTCAGTTCTTCACCGGTCTCAATTCTTGACAGATGATTAGGCCCAACGTTTAGTCATCCTAGCTTGACTATTACTTCAAAATAATATTCCTAGAACAACAATATACATATGTAAACATTCTCCCCAACATAGGCTTTTTCACCAAGTATTTCCATGTGGAATGGTCTGTGAACACCTTGAAGTGTGCACCCAATGAGTAATGCCTAAAATTCTGCAACACGTACACCATAGCCAAGCCTTCTAGTTTCGTTGTGGAATAATTCCTCTTGCCTTAGTAAATTGGTGACTCGTAAATGCAATGGGGTGATCAATATTCCCCTCCCCTAAGACAACTCCCAAATCTATACATGATGCATCCACATGAACATGGAACTCCTTCCAATCTGGAAGCACTAGGATCATCAGAGTGACCATTTTCTGCTTTCAAATGTCAAGGCTCTTCTGACACTCATATTCCCAATAGAAGGTGGCATATTTCTTTAACAATTTATCCATTGGTACAATGATCTCCATGTATGACTTAATGAATTTCTGAAAATATCTAGTCTGTCCAATATTTGTGTGTAGCTACTTCACATTCTTCGACAGATCCAAATTAATAATAACAACAATTTTCGTAGGATCTACCATCAGCCCTTGCTTAAAAACAACATGTCCGAGTAAAATTCCATAAGGTACACAAAAAATAAACTTCGTCAAGTTTAATGAAATTTGATACTTCCTGCAAATATCCAACATCAAGCATAGGCTTGAGACATGCTTTTTCAACAATCCAAAGATTGTCCAGTCATCAAAGTAAACCTCCAGAAACTTGTGAATGAATTCTTTGAACGCTGCGATGACAACTACGGAAAATATTTCTGGTGCATTCTTCAACCCAAACAAGATGACCTTATATTGAAAGGATCCCATTGAGTAGCGAAGGTGGTCTTACTCCTATCTTTTGGTGCTATCTTAATCTGATGGTACCCTAAAGGTCCATCTGTAAAGGAGTAGGTCTCCTCTCCTTCATCCATGAATAGTGTTGGGAATGAGTCATGTACACATGCATCATTCAACTTCCTTAAATAGTCACAGATCCTTATTTCTCCCTGGGTCTTTTTCTCCTGTACTACCATGGGACTTACCAATCAGATTCTTCCACAGGTTCGATTATGCCAACTGCAACCATCTTCTCAAGTTTCTCATTCACCTTCTCCTTGTATTTTTGGTTGAGCCTATACGGCCAATGTTTTACAGGCTTTGTATCTAGCTTTAAAGTAATTTTCATAAACCCAGGTCTCCCACGATGCCTTTTAACTCTGTGAAATTTGTTGGAAACAAATCCTAGTACTCACGTAGTAACTCGACAACCTTTCATACTATATCTTCATCCTAGTAATCTCCTATGCACGCTAACCTGGTCTCTACTTTTGAGCCTATGTTAACCTGTCGTGTCTTAACAAGCTACGTTACATTGGGTCCTACCACTTCGCGTTGTCCTTATAACTAAAGAACATTAATTCTGCATAGATCTTCCTCACCTTCCTTAGCGGTGATGTTATAACATTGTAGTGCATGCTGCATCTGCTCATTTCAGTCGAGTTGTACCCAAGTCATTGACTCATTAGGTGTCCGGAAAATTGCTGCTCTAATTTCTTGAAGGCGTCATCTATACACTAAAAATGATCTTCAAAGATAAAGGTCAATATAAAATTGTCTTTCATATAATTCCATGGCACAACTCCATTTCAAGATACCAATTCATTGGTATTACATCCAAAGTGTGAACAAATATATGTACCCATTCAGGTTGAGGTTCTTCGCCCCATGCCCTAGTCCAATGAGACAAATTATCTCAAGGATCATCCTTGCCATTATACTTCTCTTTGATCCTTGTGTTTGTGTGACCAAACCTGAGCCTCATCAATCGTTGGTACTCTCACCAATCTCCTATATTATCCTTATGTATACCCCACAAGCACGCAAGTGTATCCCTCAAAGCTATATCCAAGGCCTGGAATCATTATTCTTCTGGTACATCCCTTTCAAATTTATCCAGAAATACACTAACATCACCTATCCCATCATAATATGGAAAATTATGTACCTCGTTTGATATTTTTTCATTCTATTACAACACAGAGTAGAAACTTCGTGCAACCAGTTCTGCGAGTTCTCCAATTCTTCATCCAAGTCTAAATGCCATGAAATATCTTTCTCCTAGCTTATCCATCCATTTGCGATGGGTTTAATCCAATCCTTTCCGTTCACAGTTAACTTGTATATGTGGTCAATATTGTCATCACCATATTCTTCATGGAAATGATCTGTACATTACACTCCTTCAGAGGGATCTAAAGGAACAACAACCCTGGTACTGTTCTTTTCAAATACCATACTCCTCCTTTTTAGATTGATTATGGCATCCATATCAAAATCCCAATAGATGTTGAGAAAATATGGAATAGATTATTGTCATTCAAGATCTCAATAACTTTGAAGTCTGGCTTCACACTTTGATCCGGATCTTGGGAGGAGGCCCCCAAGATCTGAAAAATTGAAATGCGAGAAGAAAAAGAGGAGAATGCCCAATAAAAAAACTACAAAGAAACCTTTTATTAAAATAGATAATAACTATAGGACTACATTGTGGTGGAGAAACTGTCCTTTTACAAAATGTGACTTGTTACTTAGAGTATTTTTTAGTTACAATACCACGGGTCAATTCCATGGATGAATGAATACCATGGGTGGATGTCACAATACCACAGGCCAATTCCATGGGTGAATGAATACCATGGGTGGATGTCACAATACCATGGGTCAATTCCATGGGTGAATAAATACCATGGGTGGATGTCACAATACCATGGGCAAATACCATGGGTGAATGAATACCATGGGTGGATGTCACTTACAATACCATGGGGGGATGCTACGTATAATACCATGGGTAAATTCCATGGGTGGATGAATAACATAGGTGGATGAATACCATGGGTTGATGCCATTTTCCATTGAGATCACACTTTCTCCTTCAATATCCACCATAATTCTTTGCAACTGACCCATCAGGACAATCTTCTGTTGATTGGCCATGCGCAACTAAATTGGTGACCACTATAGCTTTGGTTTCCCTGTCCTCTCCTAGGTTTTCTTCGGTAAGACATTTGTATCTGATCCCAAGTCCAAAATTACTTGATCCATTGCAAATTCGCTAATCTACACAATTAATCACATTTCTCGTCCAGTCCTTTCCTTATTTTTATTAACCTCATTTACTGCATGTTGTTTAGGCTGCGGCTTCTCTTTACTCACACATTTTTCAATTAGTTCTTGTAACCCTTCTACTACTTTCTAGTCCCTTAGCAACTTCATACACATCTGTAGAAAGGACTTTAGAACAATCGAATTAGGGTTCTCTGCCGCAGTACCTACTTCAGCAGCATTCTTCCTTCATACTTGTTGCATCTCTGTCTTTGATTTCGAGCTCCTGGGTCCATGAAACGCTTCTTCACCTCCAAGAATGATGCCTTTTCCTTCTGCAAATCGAATCTAGTACTCTTCTCTCCTTCCTTCCTAACCCTTGTATCTTCCACAAGATTTTTACCCTTTGCTCTATCTTCTCCTGTAGCCACACCACTTCATGTCACTATATTAATGATTGGATCATCTTTGTGTGGTTTGGATCTAATCATTTGTATATTCTACGTAGGATGCTAATTCTTCTTTTCCTGCATCTTAGCCATTAAAATAGGGAAATATTCTATCACATGGTCAAACTATATACAATACTGACATGAAGGGTGAGTGGGATTCTAAAATTTCACACATAATGTCCAACTTCGCCACAATTATAGCATATGATCTGACCCTGTCCTTGTCCAATTCCTCCTCCTCAACCATGTCCTCGACCTTGAAATCCTTCACGAACCACAGGTGAACCATTATTTTCATGCGCTCAACCTTCAGGTTTCATCCTGTATTTCAGGATTTAATCTATCATTAAATCATAGTTGCAACAATGGCTCTCATCATGTCCTACTAATCAACATAACTTAAAAACAATTGTTGTGGCGATTGCACATATTTATGTAGCAAATAGTAATGATCAGTCGAGTGATGGCCAAAAAATTGACAAATACTACACCATATGCTTGGTACAATACTTGGTACTAAACTAGGATCTAGCTTCAAAGGATTGGGACCTCCACCAACCAAATAATCAGGATAGACAGGACCCTAGTCCTTATAGTGACCTTCCTTTTTACACTTTAGGCACCATACTTCTGAGTGCACATCAGATTGAATTTCCTTTCCTTTCTTAAGGTCGTGTAGCTCCATATGAAAGATTTCCAATTGGGACTATAGCTATTGAACCCCTATGTGAGTATCTTGTACTAGTGAAGCTTATAACTTCATTGTGATTTCTAATGCTTCTGCCTGTGTCCCAATATTCTGTTGCAATAGCGGTAATTTGAGGTGTGGAAATAATGCAACTATATACCATTATTTTTGTAGTTCATTAGAGATCTGGAAGTTGGATTGTCCCATCAAACATTTTAACCTCTGATCTACATCCCAGGTAGTCTCATTAATGGATTTCTTAATTTCTTTTATTTCTGTAATACATTGTGACTGTGACTTGGGATTCTTAAACTCTGCATTCAGTCCGTTCTTCGTCACAACTAGTGAAGAAACTTGATTCACCATACTGTACTTGATATACCATGACATCGTTGTGACAAGATGTGTTTTCTTCATATCGTCGTCATTGGTCTATTGTGCTTTCCACACATCTTCTATGAAAAAACTAAATTTATTAGGATCCTCTGATCCCTGACCCTTAAAGATAGTCATCTTCGCTGTGTTAGCCATGTTCAATTGTGAAGGTGGAGGTGGAGGTGGAAGTGGAGATGTAGGCATATGAGGTGGAGGCGAAGGTGGAGGTGGGGTGGATGGGTGAGGAATCTTAGAAGTGCCTTGAGTTTCTGATTGCGGCACACCTCTGGGTGTTCTAGGGTTTCTCCTTTCTTCTTCACTTTCTAATTCACCCAATAATGGACTGTACTCACCCTCAATAAATTTGTCACCATTGGCTCTAAATATTTTTCCGCTTCACATAGATCCAATCTGGCTTCTTTAAACATCAATATATAGGCATAACACCCTTTTCACATAACAACATCTTAAACCAAAGATTTAAGGAATTCAGATACTTACCTCATTTCCCTTTGAAAAATTTGCGCTCAGCTTCACTGTAGGATATTGTTGTGTCAATTACGAATTTAGTAATGAAGCCTCCGAGGATACTATCGATCCAGTAATAAACAACTCTTGCGACCTTACTTTTAGACTCCTTAAGTTGCTTAATCAATGTTGGGTTCCACACAATAGGATAGCCATGTTTCCAATACAGCTCATTTGTAGCTAGCTTTGAAATCCACTCGTGCAACTCGTTAGTGAATGATGCAAAAAATATCTCATGTTGTTCTATATAGATATACTTCTATAACCACCTTTCTTTCGATTCACGTGGATATCTTCTTTCCTGTGTTGCAAATTCATGTAACTTCCAATCTACCCAATTTTGGATCTCTTTTCTAGTTGGTTGCCACATCACACATCCCTCAGATAGATCCTGGTCTCAAAAACAGAACCATTTTTTTCAAAGGTCCACGAGGTAAGTATCTGAATTCACTTGCATTACATTTGCGAGTCGCAAATTGTCTAAGGTGGAGAGGAATTATTCCATGACAAAACGAGAAGGCTTTGCTATGGTGTACGCACTACAAAAGTTCAAGCATTACTTATTGGGTGCACACTTCAATATGTTCACAGACCATTCCGCGCTGAAATAATTGGTGAACAAGCCTCTGTTAGGGGGGGGGGGGAGATTTATAGATGGCTATTATTGTTCCAAGGATATAATTTTAACGTAATAGTCAATCCAAGACGACTGAATGTTGGGCCTGATCATCTGTCTAGAATTGAGACCGGAGAAGAATAGACAAACATTAAAGAAGGATTTCCTGATGTTCAACTCTTCACAATAAGGGTTGCTAATGAACATTTTCTAGGTATTATTTACTTTTTTACTATAGAAGTAGCTCCTGTGAAGTATACAATACAACAGAAGAAAGAACTAGTAGTCAAAGTGATGGATTTTTCTCTGATTGTTGGGCATATGTATAAAATGGGCCTTGATGAAATATTGTGCAGATATGTCCTTGAGCATGAAATGCACAATATTTTGGTCAAAGTGCATGGTAGAGTCGCGGGAGGGCACTATGTTGCAAAATAAATTACACAAATAGTTTTGAAGGTAGGACTATGGTGGTCCACGGTGCACAAGGATTCTAAGCACTATTGTAGTACTTGCGATGTTTGCTAGAGGTTTGGGACGCCATCATGGAGAGATGATTTTTTTTTGAATCCACAAGTTACTTTGTAAGCTTTTGATAAGTGGGAAATTGATTTTGTGGGGTTGATCAATCTGCTAGGGAAGAAAATTGGTGTGCGATAGATTATTATTGTGACGGATTATCTGATCAAGTGGGCTGAGGCACAACCGATAAAGGATTGCAGCACAAACACTGCTGCACACTTCATCTTCAAGTATATATTATCTAGGTTTGGGTGTCTGAAGATCCTGATGAGTGATAGAGGAATGCACTTCCTCAACAACACTACTGAATTATTAACATAATAATTTTAGGTACATCATCAAAAGAGCACACCTTATCATCCTCAGGTGAATGGAATGATTGAGGCTTTTAATAAAATTTTTGAGAACACTCTAACAAAGGTGTGTAGTATCAACATGAATGATTAGGATGTCTACATAACTATTGTGTTATGGGCATATAGGATTACTTGCAAAATGTTGATAGGAAAAACTCCATTTCGACTGGTGTATAAACAGGAAGCTATAATGCTGATGGAATATATAGTACCAAGTCTTAGAATCACAATAGTCATGAACATGGAAGACAATGATATTATGGAAGAAAGATTGGAGCAACTCCTCGTGCTATAAAAAGATCGTTTTCTTGCAGGATTTCACCAAAAAGTATAGAAAGCCTGGGAAAAGGCATGGCACAATCAACATATTAAGTAATGAACTTTTAAGAATGGAGACTTGGTTTGGTTGTACATTAGTAAGTTCACATAGTTCCCTGGTTAGTTCAAGATGCATTGGCTTGGCACATACGTTATCAAGGATATCTCTGATGGTGGTGCAGTTCAGTTTGCAAAGCAAAATGGTGAATTATTTGGTGTGTGAGTAAATGGGAGTTGGTTGAAACTCTACAGGGACATCTCCATCCCTGGGGTTGCACGATGAATATATGAATGGTGGACAATCTTAGTGCTACAGGTAGTTGGAAGGAAGCACAGGACTATAAAGCACTCTACCAATGAAGGACCTTATCGAAGAAGGAGGGTTGCACGACATTCAAGAGGATGACCCAGGTGGAGAAAATTGCAACAAAGAATGGGTAACTACGTTAAAGGGAAGGATCTGACACATTTCATCTAGAATATGGCCATTGGGTTTATTTGAAAGGGAAATTGTTGTTAAAAGGAGTGGGGGAAACACAATTAAGGTGCATATCTGGGAAAATATATTTCCAAATCCACATTTATGAGGAGGATCTAGAGGGAATTGAGTGGTTTGAATTTGAAAAAGACTATAAATATGGTACCCCACTCCACATTTGAACACTTTTTTTTATTGAGAATTTGTTGTGTGTTTTTGCACCTAAGTGTGAGTCGAGCATTTTTCTGCATTTGTGATTGGATTTGGAAAGAGCTTGAGCAGGAGTTTCTAATTCGAGGGCTAGAATCCATCATGACCATTTCACAACCAATGCATACTACTACACCAACATCACCAAGAACTAAGCCTACTTCCATAGTAGTAGTGGCCAAGAAGTAGAAGAAGCCCCAAAGGACCCCGATTAGGCAATCACCAAAGAAAATCCCCACAGAACAACGAAGTAAAGACAGAATGGATACACAAAAGAAACTGATGGAGCCCCAAGATTTGGATTAGGAAGAAATAGCTGACGGATTTGAGGATATCAGCGCAGACGAGGTGGAAACAATCTCCAAGTTGCCACCCTATATACCACCAAGGAAGCCAACTGTAAAGGTGACAAAGGACCCTGATTCTATCAAATACAAGATATTTACCCCCTTGTTTCCAGAGGAAGTGCCGATTGATGGAGAGTTGTTGGCCAGGGTGCCATAACTGCGCATGGAATATTGGGATCTCAATGATCGTAGTAAATATCCCCAATTTGAGCCCAGAAAGTAACTCACATTTTGTTTATTACAAATAAGCTTGAGTGACAAGGGTTGTGCCGATGAAGTGGGTAGCAGGGATTCAACGCACTGGGTTTCTGAACATGCTTTACGTTCCACACTTTGGGTGCAACAACATAAACAAAATCTGTGTGCACAAACTATTGGCATTGGTACATGACGGGTGTCTATGGCTTGAAACACCTATCTCAATTCACGATATGTTAATCTGATGTATTATTGCATTGTATCACCTAGGAGCAAACCCTGATGATGCATTTGTTGGGAAATTTCAGGAGAAAAAGTTGGTCGATTAGATGAATAATGCCTTTGTTTTAGTCAAGAAGTTTTGAGGCTATGCCATTAGTTCTATTAATTATGAGGTTGTGCATTTTGCTGCATCCATTTTGGTTGGTAAGATCATGAGGAAGTATCGGGCGGATGAAGTGACAACCATAGTTGTATCCTTGGCTACGCAGTGCAACAAGGGGCTCTAGTTTAATTGGGCCAGGTACCTATGTCAGGAATTTTTGGAGGACTGCCAAGAAGCACAGGAAGACTGGAGGACATTCCACTATGCATGGCTATTACTCTTAATTGCATTGGTAGCATGGTGAACACCAAAGGATTCACATTTCCCTAATGTGGATCCTGATGTGTGTGAGGCTACGAAGTTTGCCTCGTTGTGTGCATCTAAGGAACTGACTTAGGTTACAGAAAATAAAATATTTTGCGTTCGATTTGAGATGGATCTGTGCACAATCATTAACCAAAAGCTGCGGCTATCACCCACATTATTTCAACAACATAATGACATTGCCGATTTTAAAGTAGATTTTCACAGTGTCTTTATCCACGCCAAGAAATATTTGGAAAAGGTATGGCATGATCTATCGTACTTAGTTTCTTAAGATGACATCTTGATGGTCATAAGTAAGTGGTCGAGTAATTGGCTTACCCCCACAAATGTAACATTGATTGAGAAGGTAGGCACAAGTAAGACCACTACAGGTACATAGGCTAAAAAATCAGCAACCAAGAAGGATACTAAGAAGGGGCCTCTAATAGTCACAATTAACCTCAGGGAAAAGACTATTGAGCATGCAGTAGAGTAGGAGACTAACGAGGGGGAACAAGGTGGTGGAGACCCTCTTGTGGACATGCAGGAATTTGATTCCCCATTTAGCATAAGGAAGTGACAGAAGTAAAGTGTTGGCAGTGTGCGGAAGAAGCAGAAGTTAGATAAATCCACCAGTGCAAAGCCTTTGGTCCTCAATGAGGGGGACGTTAACAAAATCGGTGACACCATCTGAGCTACGATGGATGAGATGTGGGGGAATATTGAAGGACAATACTGAGAAGTATTGACTAAGGTCCAGCAAGGCCTTAAATAATTGTAGGTTTAGACAAGCATGATCCAAGCGAGCATGGTTCAGGCGAGTATGAATCAAGCGAGCGTGGTTCCTTTGACAACAGAGCTTACCATAGATCACTAAAAAATCCATTTTCTAGAAGGATCACTACACATCGAGGCTGTAGAATAAAGGGAGAGTGCAAAAAAATTAAATAATCTTACCCTCAATCTTGTGGCACTCCCCCTTGAGACGTTACACGAGCTACATTAGGGTGCCACAGATCAGCTCAAGAAATGGGAGCAGTGCTATCCTTTGGTCATTAACAAAGTCAAAATCAACAACCAATAGATGTTCAAAGAAAATAATAAAGTGATGTAGGATCATGTGGAGGTAACTGTGTGCAGCCAGCAATTGGAAGAGGCCAAAATCAAAGTATGTAGTGAGCTTCCAAAGCTCCAAATCCCATTCGAGGTAGCTTCAGCAGAAAAGATTTAGAAACTGGAAGCAACAATCAAAGAATTGAAGGAAGATGTGGGCAAGTTTCGATTTGAATTACAGATGCATATTACAAAACTTTAGATGAAGTTTCAACCTAAAACACCACCAGAAGTTCGAGAATAGTGCAAAGTTGCCATAAAAGATTATATGGCTCAAATAGTGACTATAGTTAACTTTTCAAAGATACAATGGAAGTGTGGGCCTCATTGTAGGAGGACCCACATGTACAGAACTTCGAAGTGGAGATCAGAGACAAGCAACTATAGTTCAATGATCTTAAAGAAATGGCATGGACCTTAGCACCTATGCAATGGTTCACCCATCTTCAGGAAGGAACTCTTCTTCAGGGACAAATGGATGAGCTATAGAGGAAGGAACATATCATCTCCATGCAGACTCAACCCTAGGCAAATGAGGCCTATCAATTATCATAGGAAGTCGAATGAAAATTGAAGAGCATGTAGCAAACACAGAGGACAATCGTCCTCAAAATAGAAGGGTCGACAATAGAGAAGCTTGTGGACGAAGTTCGACAAGCCGCAGAGAAATGTACAACAACGCTTCATCCATTGAAGTCTGCATACAAAGGCCTGAAAGCAAATTTCAAGGGTGTACCAACTGAGTGACTCGAGGATGAGTCACATCTTTGTGTTGGGTGCCTGTTGGGTAGGGGTCCCCTAGGTTTAAGTTTTGTTTGAGTCGTGTAAAGACTCCACATTTTGAGGAGCACATCACAATTAACACAGGTTTATAAGAGTCAAAAGAGAGCTAGGGTAGGTGAAAGCCACTTCTTTTGTAAAGGGATGGGATTATCTATAGGAATTTGAGCTTTGACCACGGTATGCAGACCATGGTATTGAAAGGGTAAAAGCATATATAAAGAGATTTTTTAGCAAGTCTAAAAAGGGGAAGAAATCAATTTAATGTTTTGATCCATTTTTAGAAGATATTTATGTATTTGGGCGAAGGGGAAGGCTCCTGCAACTATGTGCATGGAGGCCTTGGTAAGTCTGCAGTTGTGTGCATAGGCCCCTGCAGTTGTGTGAACAGGGTGAGAATGATTGTATCTGGGAAGACTTGACTAATAAAGAAGAATTTTGAGACAGATCTATGTATTTTCTTATGTTCGCATGGTTTATGTGTTTTAGTCTATTTATTATTTGTTTATACATATTTCTTCTATAATTTCATCACAAAGGTTCAATTATTGTTTTATATGATTAATAATACATGCTAAACTAGTTACATGCAGTTCACAAATATGTTAAGTAGGAAAACACTTTATGACTGTAATAATAAGGATAACGGTTCGTGAAGGTTGGATTAAGCCCTGAACTGATTGAAACCTTATAGCCACACTGCATAGTCCCTCTGGATGTGATGCCAGCCTAAGCTGACCTTACTCACAGTATGCATATAAAATGCATAATCTATTATGTCCCAGGAATTTTAATTTCCCTATCTAGTCAAACCTTCACAAATTAAGGCTTTAGGATTCTTAATTAAACTTCATGCAGAAATGTTCCAATAACTATCCAATAGTCTAAAACTTAATTAACCTTTACAGCAGAATCTTATTCAACCCTCATAAACTTTGGTTAATTCTATACCCCACACATATTAACCAAACCCCATACCATGGTCTCCGACTTTGGTTAAACTTCACCTAACACATAAAACCTTAATCCACGTTATTTCTATTATTCCTTTTATAATAGAAATACTCCACAAAACATACGTAATCCTTACCTTTCCGCCTTTCCATGACCTTTTCACATTAACCAATGCTCACCTTATCGCGTTTAACCTCCACCGTTGATTTCACTCCACCAGATCAATGGCTATCGCACGATCTCTACTCATCCTCTAGAACTCAAAAAAATTTAACTTGCATTGATAAACACATCAGGTCCGCTCAGAATATTATCTTGCGCACAATTTTCTACATGATTACTGTCCAATCTATCAACCCATTGACGGTCCTGATCACCGGAAATCAACGAATATTTAACCCTGCTATATAAACTCTCATCGGGTCCGATTTCAAAATTAGACATCGTGCTTGTTTGTACGTGATATGCATCCGATCACCCTTTCAACGGATGGTTCGATCACCTCTAGACTTCAACTGGATTAAGTTATCATTCATAACTTCATCGGGTCCATTTTTCTATTATCGCTTATGGTTTTGAGGCTGTGCAAAAACCACTTCCACCTACGAAAGCCACTCTGTCCTTCTGCCAACACGTGGCTTAATCTCTGTTGCTCATCTTCTTGAATCCATTCTATGCGACTTAATCTTGGCTACTTACCGCAAGCAATCTTGTCCGTTGATCTAGCTGATCCAACGGTTCTTGTGCATGTTTACTTCATTCCTTTGTGCCTTTACTTTCTTCACCTTTACGTGGTTTCTCAAGGTTCTTCTGTGGTTTCGGGTTCCTCCAGAGTTTCTGGTCTTTGGTTGTTTTGCAACACAACTCTCTCTTGGACCTCCGCATACTCTTAAACATTGTCACTCCTGAATTTCACATTGATCCTTCAATCAGGTTCAGCGATCCGACACGATCCTTCATCCTCAATTCTTCTTTGTGTTTTTCTCAAACTCCACCTACATACATATACTATGCAAAAACTCTAATTCACACACAATTTATCATTCAATTACTTAATCCACACTTACACAATTCAAGAATCGGATTCCCTGTATTGATAAATAAATATTTACATAAAGAGTCTCTCTCTATGTGGCCTAATTCCTAATCAGCAGCCTCTGTCTTCCTACCTGCCTGTAGGCTTATAGTCAAATCCTCTAACTAAGTAACTAGTAACTCTCTAATTAAATAACCCCTATTTAGCTAACCCCTAACTAGCTAACCCCTAACTAGCTAACCCCTAACTAGCTAACCCCTTTCCATGCCTTTTAGGCTTACATTTATACAAAAGGATTCTATAACCAATTCCTAGTTTAGATCCATAACTTTCTCAACAAAATCCTAAAATCTCTTCTTTATCCCTAAGGCTCCTCCCTAGTTCCTCAAATCATGTAACCAACTCCTAATCTAAGATTTACAACGTATTCCCAAATCTTTCAACTATCCTAAATCTGTCATGTTCTCCAACATTCGGTAACATTTACAAATATTCCTTACAATACTTAATTAATTCCTATTCTTATTAAAATCACTCAAAATCCTAAATAATTACATTAATTTAACACTTAGGAAACCAACTTCCTTAAAAAACAAGACCCACTATGTCTACTAAAATACAATTATTTTTTTGAGCTGAATGCTCCTGCATCATGATGCATAAACCTAGTTCCAACATCCCTCAATATTGCCTTGAGTGAGACTGCGGTCTGCACAAGCAGGTTGTTGCCGTAAGGGCATGTGGTATAGGGTTTTGTGTCAAATCCTCTAACTAAGTAACTAGTAACTCTCTAACTAACTAACCCCTAATTAGCTAACCCCTAACTAGCTAACCCCTTTCTATGCCTTTTAGGCTTACATTTATACAAAAGGATTCTATAGTTCCTAGTTTAGATCCATAACTTTCTCAACAAAATCCTAAAATCTTTTCTTTATCCCTAAGGCTCCTCCCTAGTTCTTGAAATCATGTAACCAACTCCTAATCTAAGATTTACAACTAATTCCCAAATCTTTCAACTATCCTAAATCTCTCATGTTCTCCAACATTCGATAACATTTACAAATATGCCTCACAATACTTAATTAATTCCTATTCTTATTAAAATCACTCAAAATCCTAAATAATTACATTAATTTAACACTTAGGAAACCAACTTCCTTAAAACACAAGACCCCCAATGTCTACTAAAATACAATGATTTTTATTAGCTGAATGCTCCTGCATCATGATGCATAAACCTGGTTCTAGCATCCCCCAATATTTCCTCAAGTGAGACTGCGATCTGCACGAGTAGTTTGTTGCCAAAAGGGCATGTGGTATAGGGTTTTGTTGGTTAGTGTAGCTAACTTTGAACTTGAGTCTAAGCCCTTGAAGCCAAGAGAAGATATAGAAGTTCTTCTTACACTTCCCAATCCCATCTTCCAAACTTTGGAAGAAGCCATCAAATACCAGCAATGATTAGGATTTGGATATGAAAAGGAAGTGGCCTTTCACATTCCAAACTACTCCAAACTAATCTAGTTTCAGAGTTTTGGGTTTCTTCAAAAAATTTCATCTTCACCTGTTCCACTTCCACATCATATTCCCAAATGCCATCATTGTCATTGATTTAGCCACATAATTGATTAGTGTTTTGATCTTCACCATTGCGAGCATTGTGGAAAACATACTTGTCATTCAAATATATGTTCCAGTCACAAGAACCCTACAAGAGAAAAGATTCACCTTGGATGGATCACTTCTTAGAAATGGTCTTCAATAGAAAAAGGATATATTAATTATATCATAGAATTCATTCTCAAGTATTGAGACATCTTGCAATGGAAATATTTTCATCTTCTTACCTTATATAGGATGGGGGGAATGGATAGTCAAATACTAGTTTCAAAGTCATATCAAGTGAGCATGAGCTATAACCAGTAGCCAAAGTCAATGAGGGGTAGAGTTGGATCTATAGTCAAAGCCATACTCATGTTCTATGAGCATGATTTGGTTTCTGGTATTGATTAACATGTTAAACTACAATTCATGGTCACATTTAAACTTCCATCAAAGAGAACTTCCATTTCACAGAAGAAATTAGCTTCTAGCCAAAATTCAGAATTGTTCTAGTGTCTATGTCAAGCCAAGTTCTAGTGTTAGTGGTCAACCTTAAAACACCACCAATAAAATACTTTTACTTTTGCTACCATATTTGGTTTATGATCTTACTTAGACCACAAAATTCAAAGATCACTTCTAGCCATTGGTTGTTATCCACCTCCATATTTTATCTCTCTTCTTGGACTCACATATGCCCTTTCATTTGGGGGGGGGGGGGGGGAGATATTAGAAACATAATCCTCAAGTTTTATGCAAATTTGGTCAATTGTGGTCACCATATATGAATTGGCATCAACCATAGTCTACCTTGATCAACCATATTCAACTATAGTCAATTATGGTCAACCATATGCAACCTTGGGCAACCATATTCATCATGGTTTGTAGAAAATCCTTGTAGATTCAAACTGCATATTGTAATATGATAAAACAATTGACTTGAATCTACTATACTCATCAACGAAAACAATAAACGATCGATTAAATCATGAAGCATAAAAGGGAAATAATTCAATCACACATAACACAATAATTTTATGGGGAAAGCCACAACTAAAAACACTTGCTATCTGTATATTGCATTAATCAGAAAATATGAGAAGATTACAATGCCTTGCTCAAGCTCGAGCAACCTTTGCACTATCTCAATCTATCTCCTTGCTTCTTAGACAATCTCAAGCCAATACTTAACCAATTTTTCTGCTTGCCAAGCTCTTATTTCCTTGATGAGATTCCTAGGTAATTAGCCCATATTTAATTGGGAAATTCCTCAATTATGAATTGCGCAATCCTCATAGACCTTCCTATGATTGCATGAATCATCTATACATTTCAGATGATTATACAACTGATATTACATTTTCTCTGAACTTCAACCTCAGTTGGGTCTTTCTTTGCTCTGACATGAATGTGTTAATTATGATTGAATCATCAATTTGCTGATTGATCAGTGTTGGTTACATCCCACTACTCTAGGTTACACCCCACTACTAGATCTCCCACTAATTCCTCCATTAGTTGGAACTAGTTTAACTAACATTAACTTCGTTAAACGGAATTAAATAATACAACTCAAAATAAACCAGGGCTCCTAAAAAGTATGATACACTCTACATGACTCTAGTTAGACTCCCAACTCGAATTAACTAAGCCAACTAAGTCAGATTAACTTAGTTAACTATTACAAGTTACTATGAGAATGAGAATTACAATTTAATTCAAGGACAAAATTAAATTATGATTTACTTGTTGCATTTTCAACACTACCTCTCAACAAGAAAGGGATTATCTACTACCTCAATCCTGCGTAGGTGGAACTTGAATTTGCATATTCACAATGCCTTTGTCAAAATATCTTCATCCTGCTCCTCTGTGGGAATGTACTCAAGCAACATGATTCTTCTCTGCACACAATCTCGTAGATGGTGATATCAGTTGTTAATATTCTTGGACTAATCATGAAAAGCAAGATTCTCATAGAGTTTGATACAACTTTGATTGTCATAGTAAATCATTCTAGGATCCATCTCATAACCAAATAACCCAACAAGGATCTTCCTCATATAGACAACCTCACAAGTTTCTTGACTAGAAACAATGTACTCGGCTTTTTCTAAATTGAGTGCAATTGATCTCTGCTTCCTGTTGTACCAAGAAACTATTTTTGACCCAATACTAAAGATTCCCCCTGATGTGCTCTTCTTGTTAGATGGACTTAGCCCTGCGCAATCTGCATCTGTGAAGCCTTGAAGCTTCACTCCCTCTGTCCATCTGTACCAAAGACCAAACTGAGTGGTGCCTCTTAGGTATCTCAACACATGTTTAGTTTCCTTCCAATAACTTTTGGTTGGCTTAGTCATGGCTTGACTAAGCTAGTTAATTGTAAAACACATGTCCGGTCGTGTGTTCACCAAATACATAAGTGAACCCACAAGTTTTCTATAAATAGTAGCCTCCACTACTTCACCTGAAGTAGAATCTTCCTTCCTCCAATTACTTACTAGAGGAGTCTCCATAGGTTTGTTGCTCTCCATGTGGAACTTCTTTAGTATCTCATTAGAATACTTGCCCTAAGAGACAAACATTTCCTCATCTCCTTGCCATACTTCTATACCAAGAAAGTAATGCATGAGCCCTAGGTCCTTCATCTTGAATTCTCTTGCAAGATCCTCTTTGAAATAGTTTATCAGCTTCTCATCACCTACTAGAATAAAATCATCAACATATAAATACTATAATAAACAATTTACATTCAACCACAATATGGTAAAGGTTCGCAACTGCTTCACCTTTTGTGAAGCCCAACTCGGTGAAATAGTTGTCAATTCTAGTGTACAAAGTACGGGGTGCTTGTTTTAGTCCATAAAATGCTCGCTTGAGTCTGCACACATGAAACTCTATGTTGAACGTCTCAAATCCTTCTGGTTGCTCAATATACACCCCTTCCTCAATCATACCATTGAGGAATATTGTATTCACATCCATCTGATGTATCTTCCATCCCATTTGTGTTGACAATGCTAAAATAGATATGATTGAAGAGTACCTTGCTACTAGCACAAAGGTCTCCTCTGTTGGGTCCCTATAATACTAGTGATTACCCCATTACTATTGTAGTTGTACCCCTTATTAATATTGTAGTGCCCCTATTGTCCCCATATTGTTATTACT
>APFE030179005.1:57709-72876 GCA_000404065.3 Pinus taeda
GGAAGAATTGTTGACAACATTGATGTAGTGATTGATGAAAAGGGATACATTCCTAGGCAAGTAAATCATGAAAATATCGAAGAAGATGAAGACTACCCTCAAAGACAGAATGATGAAGAAGAAGAATTCCAAGAAGCACCAGAGGAATAGACAAGGATAGAAGAAAAGACTCCATCCAGGTATGTTCAGAAGAATCATCCAGAATCTCATATTTTGGGGCAGAAAGAAGCAGGTATACAAACAAGAAGAACAATTGCAGAAGCCTCAAGCTATTTGGCATTACTCTCCTCTACTGAACTACAAAGTGTGAAAGAAGCATGCAAAGATGAATGTTGGGTCAAAGAAATGGATGAAGAACTTGAGCAGATGGAAAAGAACGACACTTGGGAGTTGGTTCCTAGACGAAAGGATAAGAATGTTATAGGGACAAAATGGGTCTTCAAAAATAAGTTGAATGAAAATGGGGAAGTAATTAGAAATAAGGCCAGACTTGTTTGTAAAGGGTATGTGCAGCAAGAAGGAATAGATTTTGAAGAAACTTTTGCTCCTGTTGCAAGACTTGAAGCCATCTGAATGTTTCTTGCTCTCTCAAGTTTTCAGAAGTTCAAAGTATTTCAAATGGACGTGAAATCAGCCTTTCTGAATGGGACTTAGAAGAAGAAATATACATTGAACAACCAGATGGGTTCATTCTTGGAAATGATCCAAATCTTGTATGCAGACTAAAAAAGGCTCTCTATGGGCTCAAAAAAGCTCCAAGGGCTTGGTACTATCGTTTGGATAAATATCTTCATCAACAAGGTTTTTCAAAAGGATCAGCAGATAGCAATCTTTATATAAAAGTTGAAAATGACAAATTGCTAATACTTGTTGTGTATGTAGATGACATTATTTTTGGCAGCAATGAAGAAGATATGAGTCAAAACTTTGCCTTGGTCATGCAGAAAGAATTTGAAATGCCCTTGCTGGGAGAACTGACATATTTCCTTGGTTTGCAAATCCAACAAAAGGAAGGAGCAATCTTTTTATCTCAAACCAAGTATCTCAAACAGATTTGAAGAAATATGGCATGGAAGATATAAAACCAGTATGTACACCCATGGTCACAGGATGTAGCCTCAGTGAAAATGATGAATCTGCAGCAGTACATCAACCAACCTACAGATCTTATGATTGGAAGTCTACTTTATTTGACAGGTACCTGACCGGACATCATGCATGCAGTAGGAATAGTTGGAAGATTTCAGGCAAATCCAAAGGAGATGCATCTTTAGGCAGTGAAGAGAATTTTCAAATATCTTAAAGGGACACAAAATTATGGCTTATGGTATCCTAGAGATACAGATCTCACACTTCATGCTTATACAGATGAAGATTGGGCCGGAAGCGTGGATGACAGGAAGAGCACAAGTGGTGGTGGGTTCTTTATGGGTTCCAGATTAGTATCTTGGTTCAGCAAGAAACAGAGTTTGATTGCCCTATCTACAGCTTAAGCGGAATATGTTGCTGCTGCATCTTGCTGCACTCAACTCCTTTGGATGATGCAGACCTTGCAGGATTTTCAAAATCACTTGTACACCACCTATCTCTATCTTATGTGATAACACAAGTGCAATCAGCATCTCAAGGAATCCTGTCATGCATTCAAAAACCAAGCACATATCAATCAAGTATCATTTTCTCCGGGAACAAGTGCTTGAACAAAAGGTCAAGTTGGAGTATGTTCCTTCTAAGGAACAAGTTGCTGATATACTCACCAAACCACTACCCAGGGAGACCTTTGAATACCTCAAGCAAAAGCAGGGGGTTGTTGATGCATCATCTTGTTGTTAAATCTCTTTTGAGTGTTGGTTGTACGCAAGGTTCATCTGGGTATATGCATACATGTGCTGGTTTGCGGATTGGTCGAAGATCGAATGGCACAGGTTCACGGGGAGCATATAATGCATTGTTGGCATTATGGTAGCTCAGAAGGAGAAGACGGATGCTGATCTAAACATGGCTGCAATATGTCTCTATCTCTTTCATGGTCGTTTATGGTGTTTGGTGGATTATGATTCTTCCTTGCAGATCTGGTTTATAGTCAGGGGGAGCATGTTCTTAGAGGGAGCATAAACCCTTTGCCCTTGATGTCAAAGGCAAAGAATGACGTTGAGGATCTTGAGGTTGCCATCAAGTCCAAAGGGGGAGATTGTTGGCATTATGATTCTGGTATGGCTCTATGATACAGGTGTTGTACTTGATGGCAACTCACTCAAGTGGCAATGGTCTGTTCAGGCTCTCAAAATGATGGAAATTAAGAGGCTCGCAGGTGAATGGTTCAAAAGGTGTAGACCCGCAGGTTCACTGTGCAAAAGGTGCGGTCATATCCACAGGTTACCCGTTCAGTAGGTGCGGAACCCCAGTTCACTCACTTCAAGGCACTGAAGCGCTCTCATGTGGGGTTTCTTATGTTTGGCTCGTGGTATTTAGCCCGCCTTTTCTGATGATATGGTTTTGGCCCATGGTATATGATCTATTTTAGCCCCGGTTTGGATCCCTTGTATTGGTTATTGATGGTTTTGTCCCATGGTGTGAATAAGGGCTTATCTATAAATAGGGAAGGAGATCTCTTGGTTGAGGTATCTTTTCAATTGAATATCTTAAGATCTGAAATATTAGGTTGTCAATGTAAAATTCTTGATCTAAATAAAAGTAAATTTGAAGGTAAATCTATGAAGTCGTTATCTCTCGAGCG
Organism: Pinus taeda; assembly: GCA_000404065.3. Taxonomy (NCBI): domain Eukaryota; kingdom Viridiplantae; phylum Streptophyta; class Pinopsida; order Pinales; family Pinaceae; genus Pinus; species Pinus taeda. The sequence continues at coordinate 60,447 of APFE030179005.1, forward strand.
CATAATCAGATCTATGGATCTGACTGACTGTGGCACATTGGTGTACTGAAAAATTGGCCATAATCAGAAGTCTGTAGGCGATCCGAAGGCGCAGTGCGTGGGTATGCAGCACAGTCAAAGGCGCAGTGCGTGGGTACGCAATGCAATCAAAGGCGTATTGCGGGGTACGCAGTATAGGAGAAGGCACAGTGAGGGGCGCACGTAGCGCAGACAAGCGTGAAGTGCGAGGTACACAGGCGAGAAGAAGGCACAGTGCGGGTCTACGCAGTAAGTCGGAAGTGGAGGTGCGGATCTGAAGAAAAGTTCGCAGAGCAGAAGAACAACCAGTGCGGATCTTCGCAGTTCTGTCTCAGAAGAGCTGCGGATATACGTAGGCTCCTGTTGGTGAAATTGCGGTCTTATCTTGAAACAATTGTTGATTATATTTTATCTATTGGAGCAAAGTTCTGGGTTTATATTTCTGGTATTCCTTTCTGTTTACAGCATTCTGAAGAGTGGGTGATTCATTGGTTTATTGTATAAGGAGATTGGGTGAATTTCATGTACTTGATGATTATTTGATCCAGTTTGAAAATTAATGAAATGTGGTCCCTAAAGAAGTAAAAGAGAAAAGGGGGTTGTAGCTCCCTTCCAAGATAGACTGGAAAACGAGAGAGAGTTGTAGCTCTCTGTAGGTTGTAGCCTGCGTACTGGTAAAGGACTGCACCAGTACAAGATCATTGTAAAAGGAGTTTCTAATTGAAAGAAGATAGAGACTTATTGCAGCAGGTGGTTTTCACCCACATTGGGTTTCCACCTTATATCTAGTGTTCTTTGGTGTGTCTATTTGTTTTTCTTGTTCATGCTCATTATTTTATGGTACTAACATACAAAGTAATGATTAATATCTGAAGAATAATTCAAAGTATAAATAAGGAAGATATATTGAAAAGAATTTGATAATACTAATTCACCCCCCCCTCTCAGTATTATTTTCAACACAATACCTCGGACCAAATACCTTGGATCAAAATACCTTGGACCAAATACCTCGAACCAAAAACTTAGTTTTCAAACATGTACATGCTTTTCCTCTTGTTAAAGTGCTTGTATATGGTATACACTCCTTTTGTTTTGTTAACCCACGTGTATATGCTCCTTGGATAATGTGAACCTACGTATACCTTTCTTTCTTCATTCTTTGTAATATGATCTATAATTATTTTTGGTTAACCTGCTATACTATGATCTTTAATCTGAGTAAGTTTCCATCAAGGACAACACCTGTATCATAATGCCAACACAATCATTACTAGGAGGACAGGGAAGAACAAATACAACAAAACAAGATATACAAGGATAAAAAGAAAAAAAAAACATCAATAATGATATAAAATAAGAGAAATACAAGACATGTATATTTTGAAAACATGCTATCTCCCTCTTTATCTTACCCTTTTTGCATCCAACCTACAAATCAATCTCATCATCAAGATGTCAATTATTATAGGAGCTAGGGTTTCTCCTTTTAAGTGGAAGAAATTAATCCATAAGCCCTAGGCTTTCATCTCCAACCCTAGATAAGGTTATAAATTGATTAGCTATGGTTTTGACTCCAAAACCTAATAATTCTTCAATATTATTCTAGGTTTTACAAGACCACTCATCCTTGCATTATTTCCAAACTTCTTCAATATCGACATCAACAATCCTAAGATTTTATAAACCCAAAAACATTCCTAGATTCTAGCCAAGACATCTAGTCTTCCAAACCCTAATTGAACCAATCTCATCGAGTCTCGGCCTTTTAGCAAGATATCAAAGCATGTATTATTCTCATAATGTGATTAGCCTTCAGGATTTGAAGAGGAATTTCAACCTCTTGATATGTCTTAACATCTTTTCATATATTTCTAATGTCTAATGTCATTGTAGTAATACTTCCTTTCACTATATCATACAGGTCTTAAGCATATAAAAAATTATTCACGTAGGCTCGTATTCCTTTAGGAATTTATCTTCATATGTAGCATACCTTTAAAGGAGCTTCCAGTTCTTATTGAGATTCCCAAGAAATGTTCTAACACTAATCACTTTTATTCATAGACTTGCAACTTACCACTCATTCAGAGGAGCATGGACTTTATATATATATATATATATATATATATATATTATATATATATATATATATATATATTATATATATATCTTAGACCTACAAGATACATATGATTGTATCCTCATACTTTAAGATAACATCAGCCTCCTTTTGTTGTACTTATACTATATATACAAACCACTTTAGGCTTAGATTCAAATCAAACTTCTCAGATCATACTTGTTCATTAGTGATTTGCCTTCGATCTTAAGATATTTTTGACTTTATTATTAATCCATAGATGGCACAATAAGCTTCAACTTGATATCCTTGCCTAATGAGGGTAAATAAACATAGATAACATAGGGACTTGACTCTTTTATTAGATTTCGGATAGACTTGGTCATCATAAAGATTATTGGCTTATAAGTTTAGTGTAATAACCCTGGTCAAAAATCCATGTAAAAAATAATAAAGGTAAAATAAGATCTTCATCACAGGACACATATTCCAAGATGAATGTTGTGAAAAAGCATAGAGATGGGATCACATGTGATTAATTAATGGTTACGGAAATGGAAAAGGATTTGGAAAGGCAAGAGGCATTTATTGGAATTTTATTTATGAAAATAATAGAAATTAGGAGAAAAGGAACATGAAAGGTCACAGGTTGCATGTGAGGAGGAAAATGAAGGAAAATAATGGAAAATTGATCTGAATCGGATCCATAAATGACTGTCATAGAACTGTGACTAAAACAGGTCGAATGAATCCTTGAAGAATCCAAACCACAGTTGAAAACACCTTGAACTAGTGGCCATGGTAGCCGGTGTGGAACGACGAGGACCTCAATCAAAGCGTACTGATTGAGGCTCATGGAGACTGTGCATGAGGTTAAAATAGCCCTTGGGAGCCCCGGATCAGGAAAAGGAGCTGGTTTTCAATGCGCGTTATGTGCTAAGTGTTGGGCAAACAGGGCCGAAATGGTAGAGCTTAGCGCTTGGTCACGTTGGGAGCCACGGGACCACGAGCAGAAAAAGGTAAAAAGCACCAACGTACAACGGTGGGACCCACGGCCTGGAAACTGGCGGTTTGATCATGATGCCCTTGAATGATAAGTGGTTTTGGAGAAAGTGGAGCGATCACAACTAGCGATCAATGCATGGCAGCGGAGGAGAGAGAAAAACTGCCACAATCATGCATTATCAGTCGAGAAAGTCAACCGCGCTCGACGTGCGAATGACATTGGACCTGGAGGAGCCCAGATCGGACAGCTGAGATTACACCCGATAGACAGAGCGGAATTGATAGGGGATTAAGCCGTGATTTAAGAGGATTTGGAATCCGTTGATTGCCACGGTGGAGAAAGCAATGAATCGACAAGCAGGCTGTAACAGTTCCGATGGAGACACGTTGCTACTTCTTGAGCATTATGCTGGTGCCGAACAGGGAATTCCAAGCACACAGGTGACAGGCGAATCGACACAGGAAGGAGAGGAAACGAACATACACGGAGGTAAAATGGCTAAAGCCATGAGCAGAGACAGTGAACGAGAGATTAGAAGAGAGATTCAGATTGAAGAGTCCAAGCGACCAAGAGAGACAGTGAACAGTGAACCCTAAGAGAAGGACTGAGCATAGAGAGCAGTAAAGGCAGAGGAGACAGAGGATTGAGCTGACCACAGGCAACATCGAGCACAAAGAGCTTGAAGAATCAAGCCTTCCCATAGAGGAATCTATCCGGATTAAGCATCACAGTTGGCTCTTTCCACTGTAGACTGAGAGTCGTAGAGCTGGTAGGAAGAATAAGAGACTGTGTACTCCAAGTGGCTTGGGGAATCCAAGAACCACCCTGCCAAGAAAAATCCGCTTTAGGAGAACTCATACTGAGTCCCTGCATTTGTAATTCTACTTAAAGAAACAATAAAACAAGGCCACCACTGAAGCTGGACCAGAGACGTAGCCCTGGAGACTAGGGTGAACTCCTTATTAAAAACTATTTGTGTCTAGTATTTCTTACTGTATTTCTCTTCTGTCTTTCCATTCAAAATGTCTATGTATTGGCAATCTGATCAATCCGTTTTTTCAATCACATAGAAAACACACCAGCACATGAGTCTATAATACCTTTGTTTATTAAATCTTCAACTAAGGTCACTCATACGGTGAGAATCAGATCAAGTGGTATCAGAGCTCTAGGTTGTAAGGTTATACAAGCTTGTGTTGGTTTATCTGTGAATGATCACTAGATCGAAGCTCAAAGTAGGAGAAGGAGAGTTGGTGGAAACTAATCCTGAAATTGGGAGAGTCTATTCTCGGAAGACAATGTCAAAAGAAGGTTCTACACGGCCAGACCCCCAGTTCATAGAAAGTTTCCTAGCTATGAATTCTATGGTAGAAGAAATGTATAGGCACTTTAGAAAGCATAAGGATGAAGAGTCATCAGGCTCTAAACAAGATAAAGAAGAAGATGAATCTCATTCTCATGACCACTCTAAATGAAAGGGAAAAGAAGAAAGCTTTCCTACACCTCCTAGTAGCCCTGTGCATAACAAGAAGGCATCCTTTATTAAATTGGATGTCAAATTTGATTTTCCTATATATGATGGAGAGCTAAATGCTGAAAAGTTAGACAATTGGATTAGACAAATTGATGTGTATTATAAGGTTAAAAACATATACTCGGACAGGAGTAATATTCAGTTGGCAAGCCTACTCCAGGGAGGCACTACCTTGGTTTGGTGGGAAGGCAGAACCCAAGCTGATGTGAAGAAGCATGGTAAGACCATCTCTTTCTAGAGTGACTTTGTCTTTGCCATCAGAAAATAGTTCTATCCATTGGCGTACATGCAACAAGCCATGATGAGTTGGCAAACTCTATGGCAGTTGAAAGGGCAAAGTGTGCAAGGGTATACTCAAGAATTCAGAAAGAGAGCATTGATGTTGGGCATCTCATTAGACTCACCAAAAACTCTTTTGAAGTACATTTCTGGTCTACACAGCTACATGAGGCATACCATCTCATGTTTAATCCCACTAGTATAGATGAGGTATTTGTACAAGCTACTCATCTAGAAGCTAGAGGAAAGAATGGAAATCCAGAAGTTGGGGGACCATCCCAACCCACTGTAAGCAAGAGCAAGGAGAAAAGAAAGCAGAAGTGGAAAGCAAGGAAGGCTAACACTACACAAAGAGGCAAAGCTTCATGTACCAACTGTAAAAAGGAGGGGCATGATGATGAGCACTGTTGGATTCTGCATCTAGAGCTGAGGCCTAAGAAGTCCGAGGGCAAGAAGAAGAAGACTGCTGCAGCTATTCAGAAAGATTTGGGGTCAGACTCAAGAGATGATAAAATCATTGCAGCCACAGGTATAAAAGGAAATAATTCTGAAGCATCTACCAGTAATTCTACTCAATCTGTCATTGATGAAGAACATGAGAGAAAAAGACATGAGCTTTTCCATATTCGAGTCATTTCCAAAAATCAAAAGATTGATACTTTTTTTGATAGTGGCTCACAAGTAAATCTAATTTCTGAAGCAATTGTAAATAAATTAGGATTAACAAATACACCTTATAAGAAACCATACCCATTAGGATGGTTGAATGATAAAGCACAACTACAAGTGACTAGACAGTGAGAACTCAAGTTTTCTTTTGGGTTAGCATTTGTAGATGAGGTTGAGTTAGATGTAATTCCTTTGGATATATGTGTAATTGTTTTAGGAAGTCCTTACTTGTATGACAGAAAAGCTATTTTGTATATAGCTAAGAACAAGTATCGACTTGTCAAATATGGAATCAAATACTTTGTAAGAGCTCACAAGCTCAAGAATAATTACACTCTCATAAACTCAGGACATATGAAAAGAATGATAAATTCATGCAAACAGTTCTTACTGATGGTTGTAAAGGAAAAGATACCTAATAAGACCAAAATTTGTGAAGGTTGTAATGTTGATCAACAAACTGATATAGAAAAGATTGTTTCAGAGTATGATGTGTTATTTCAAGAACCTAAAGGTCTACCACCCAAAAATGGAATAGTACATGATATTATTTTGCAGCAAGATGTTCCTTTGCCTAACATTGGGATGTACAGGTTGTCCACTTTAGATAATGTTGAAATCAAGAAGCAGGTACAGGAGTTGCTCGAGAAAGGGTTCATCAGGCCTAACACATCACCATGTGGGTCACCAATCATTTTGGTGAGAAAGAAAGATGGCTCGTGGAGAATGTGCATTGATTACCGAGCACTAAATAAAGATAACAAAAAAAATCGTTATCCCCTTCTCGCATAGATGATCTTTTAGATCAATTGAAGGAAGTTGTTTATTTCACCAAGCTAGATTTGCATAGTGGATACCATCAGGTTAGAGTTGCAGAGCAAGATGCATGGAAGACTACTTTCAAAACAAAGCAGGGATCGTATGAATGGTTGGTTATGCCTTTTGGCTTGACCAATGCCCCTGCTACTTTCATGAGATTAATGAATGATGCACTCAGACCTTTTCTTGATGATTTTATTATTGTGTATCTGGATGACATTCTGATTTTCTGTAAAACGTGGGAAGAACATTTAAAGCATGTTAAGCAGACATTAGATGTTTTGAAAAGAGAAAAACTTTATGTTAAAATCTCTAAATGTGAATTTGGCAAAACCTCTCTAAATTATTTGGGTCATATAGTAGGGGGAGGCGAATTGAAAATAGATCCCTCTAAAGTGGCAGTCATCATAAACTGGCCTAAGCCCAAGTCTGCTACAGAAGTGAGAAGCTTCTTAGGAGCAGCACAATATTGGAGGAAGTTCATTTCAATTTTTTCCTCAATTGCAACTCCCTTACATGCTTTGACATGATTGAACAAGGTGTTTTAGTGGGGAGGAAAACAGCAAAAAGCCTTCGACACCTTGAAAGAAAAAATTAGTACAGCCCTTGTACTAGCACTGCCAGATCTACAAAGACCATTTGAGATCCAAACTGATGCTAGTGACTATGCCATGGGAGCAGTGTTGACACAACACAATAAACCCATATGTTACCATTCTGATACTTTTAATCCTACAGTGGTTAACTATCCTACCTATGATAAAGAATTGTATGCGTTAGTTCAGAGTATGAAAAAGTGGAAACATTACTTAATGGGCAAAGAGATAGTAATACACACTGATCATCAACCACTTCAATATCTACACTCCCAAACTAAGCTGCAACAATCAAGACATTACAGATGGATGGGTTTTCTACAATAGTTCCATTTAGTCATCAGATATAAAAAGGGCATACATAACAAGGCTACAGATATGTTATCTAGACCCATTATAAATGCATCTACCATACTTGAGCATAATTTTGTGCTGCATGAAAGCTACATAGAATAGTATGCTCAAGACATGGAATTTAAAGATGTGTATGCAACTTTGAGTCAAGACAAAAGAGTGGAAGAATTGGACTATCGTGTGAAGCACTGACTCTTATATCATTGTGGGAAACTCTGCATTCCACAAACTGAAAGAGTAAAGATAATTAGGGAAGCCCACACTTCTCTGATATTAGGTCATTTTGGGGTAATGTAAAACAGTTGCACAGCTGCAAAGGTTCTTCTATTGGTCAAGAAGGGGTGTGCTATGTGTGCTAAAAGTAAGCCCAACAACATGTAACTAGGCTTGTACACTCCCTTGCCAGTTCCTTCTCACCCTTGGGAAAGCATTTCCATGGATTTTGTTGGGGGACTGCCTAAATCTAGTAAAGGTCATGACTATCTATATGTTGTTGTGGATAGGTTCAGCAAAATGTGTATTTTAGTACCCTGTAGTAAATAGATTACAGTTGAACAAACTGTAAAATTGTTCTTTGAACATGTATGGGTTCATTTTGGATTACCCACTTTTATTATATCTGATCGAGACATCCGATTTGTGGGGAAGTTTTGGTCAAGTCTGTGGGAACTACTGGACACCAAATTAAAGAAAATCACAGCTTTTCATCCACAAACAGGTGGCCAGACAGAAGTAGTTAATAGGACGGTGATCCATCTACTGAGAGGATATTGCAGCAAACATCCTAAGCTTTGGGATGAGCACTTGTGCTACGTGCAACATGCTTACAATAGAGCCAAACGCTCTTCTACATAGAGATCTCCTTTTGAGAACTGTTTTGGTTTCATACCAAGGTCTCCCTTGGATTTTGTCTTTAGTAAAGATACCAGGGTTGATGGACACAGTGATGTGGACAAGGCAATTAGGTTCATTGAACAGATCTAGTAGATCCATCAAGCAGTACAGGAACAGTTGGAAAAGAGCCAGGCCAAGTACAAGGCTAGGCATGATAAGCATCAGATGGAGCATAGTTTCCAAGTTGGAGACCAAGTCTGGCTATATATAAGCAAGGACAAAATGCAAGGTGAAGGTAAAAAGCTAAAACCTATCAGGTATGGACTCTTCAGGATACATGAGAAGATTGGTGAGAATGCTTTTCGCCTTGATCTACCAGCTTACATGCACATCTACTTAGTCGTAAATGCAGATTGTTTGAGGTTTTTTGAACCTTCAATGATTGAGGACCCTAAAGAGCAAAGTCAATTACCTTCTGTTGATGACCTACTACCTGAATACCTTAATGAGTTACAGGAAGACATAGTGTTGGACATGAAGGTAAGGACGACGTGGAGTTTATAGGTGGAATACCTCAAGATTGGGCTAAAAGGTTCGAATCCGAGCAGTGCAAAGTGGATTGAGATTGGACAAGTGAGATAGTAGTTTCGTCACTTAGCCGATGCTTGAAGAAAACCAACTTTTGGTGGTCCAAAAGCTTTTCAATTGGGAGGTCGTCTGAATCGGATCCATAAATGACTATCATAGAATCACGACTAAAACATTTCAAACGAATCCTTGAAGAATCCAAACCACAATTGAAAACAACCTGAACTAGTGGCCATGGCAGCTGGCGTGGAATGACGAGGACCTCGGTCAAAGCGCGCTGATCGAGGCACATGGAGACTGCGCAGGAGGTCAAAATAGCCCCTAAGAGCCCCGGATCAGGAAAAGGAGTTGGTTTTCGATGCGCGTTAGCGCTTAGTGCTAACGTGCATTGCTGGGAAAACAGGGCCGAAATGGTAGAGCTTAAGTGCTTGGTCACGTTGGGAGCTATGGGACCGTGGGCAGAAAAAGGTAACAAGCGCCAGCGTACGACGGTGGGACCCATAGCCTGGAAACCGACAGTTTGATTGGGATGCCCTTGAATGGTAAGTGGTTTTGGAGAAAGCGGAGCGATCACAATCAGTGATCAACGCATGGCAGCGGAGGAGAGAGAAAAACCACCGTGATCATGCGTTATCGGTCGAGCAAGTCAACCACACTCAATGTGCGAATGGCGTTGGATCTGGAGGAGCCTAGATTGGACGGCTGAGATTGCACCTGATAGACAGAGTGGAATTGACAGGGGATTAAGCCGCGATTTAAGAGGATTTAAAATCCGTTGAACGCCACGGTGGAGAAAGCAACGAATCGACAAGTGGGCTGGCACAGTTCTGATGGAGACACGTGGCTACTTCCTGAGCATTATGCTAACACCGAACAGGGAATTCCAAGCACACAGGCGACAGGCGAATCGATGCAGGAAGGAGAGGAAAGAGGAAACAAAAAGACACAGAAGTCGAATGGCTAAAGCCATGAGCAGAGACAGTGAATAGGAGATTAGACGAGATATTCAGATCGAAGAGTCCAAGCGACCAAAAGAGATAGTGAACAGTGAACCCTTAGAGGAGGACTGAGCACAAAGAGCATTAAAGCCAAGCAGAGGAGACAAGTAGAGGAGACAGAGGGCCGAGCTGACCATAGGCAGCATCGAGCACCAAAGAGCTTGAAGAATCAAGGCTTTCCATAGAGGAATCTGTCCGGATTGAGCATCACAGTTGACTCTTTCCACTGTAGACCGAGAGTCCCAGAGTTGGTAGGAGGAATAAGAGTCTGTGTACTCCAAGTGGCTTGGGGAATCCTAGAACCACCCTGCCAAGCAAAATCTGCTTCAGGAGAACTCATACTGAGTCCCTGCATTTGTAATTCTCCGCTTAAAGACACAATAAAACAAGGCCACCATTGAAGCTGGACCGGAAACGTAGCCATGGAGACTAGGGTGAACTCCTTATTAAAATTTGTTTGCGTCTAGTATTGCTTATTGTATTTCTCTGTTATCTTTCCATTCAAAATGTCTGTGTATTGGCAATTTGATCGATCCGTTGTTTCAATCACACGGAACACACACCAACACATGATTCTGTAATACCTTTGTTTATTAAATCTTCAATTGAGGTCACTCGTAGGGTGAGAATCAGATCAAAAATGAAGAAAATAAAGGCTTCATTAATAAAGAGTCTTATAAGGATTAGTTCAGAGACTTTTGTCAGTTCAGTTTTGAATCTCTCTCTCTATTCTCTATCTCTCATATTCTTGGACACTTAGAATTTTCTTGGAGCACTTTGGGAGGAGTGTGGCATGCTTGGAATTTTCGAGAAAGAAGGAAAAGGAAGACAAGGAAATCATAAGAGGACATCGAGATCAATAGCTACAGTCAGTTTTTCTTGCAGGGATTGAGTTGCATGTATGTTTTCCTCACTAGTTTTAGCATGCATGACATATGCATGTGGTTTCTTGGTTATGATATGTCATTGGCATGGAGGATTGCATGGATTGACAATGGATTTTTCTAGCCTTTCTATTTCCTGGATATCCATGGTGTTGTGGGTTTTTTTTTTCTAGTTGGTTTTATTATGCCTTTGTTTGTGGGTTGAGTTACTAGTTCCTGGAAGCCTTGGTTTGACAAATTATTTGGTAGCCATGTAACAAATTGAGTTGGGTTACTAGTCCTAGAATCCTTGGTTGGAAAAATGCTCTAAAAGACTTGGGTTGATTGAGTTACTAGTCCTAGAAGCCCTGGTTGGAAAAACACTTTGGAAGCCTGACAACAACTGTGGGTTGAGTTACTAGTTTTGGAAGCCCTAGTTGGAACATATGCTCTAGAGCCCTAGATAGTTTAGGTAGAAACAAATATGGTGATGGTTAGTAAAGCATGGTTGCTTGGAATGAATAATTTTTTCATATTACATGATTACTCAACGAACATGAAGTCCAAAACAGATAGATTAAAGGTAAAGCAGATATCACGTGGGAAGATGTAAAGAAAGTTAGAGATATTTATGCAGAGGAATTAACCTGGAATGAGTTTGAGAGGCTATTCCAGAAAAAGTATCTATTAGAGAGATACTATGATGGCATGACAAAGGAATTTTATAGCTGAAGATGGGATTTATGACCGATGAGGAGTACACTAGAATAATTCTAGAGTTGTTCAGGTATGTGCCTCACCTAAAGGAGGCAAAGGAAAATATTCATAGATTCATCAGTGGGTTTCCAATAGCATTCAAAGACAAGAATGAGTTTGATGAGCCTAGATCATTGGAGGAGAACATTCGGAAGCTAAAGCATTGTTATGAGAAATCAAAGTGCAGATTTGAGACTAAGTCAAACTAGAAAGGTAATGCAAATAACCAAGGAAAATGGGAAAAGAAGTGAGAAATACCTCAATGTAAAGGTAATAAAGAGAATGAAACACCATCTAAGAAGTTTAATGCACCTGACAGAGGACAGGGACTTTGATCTAAGTAGCAAAATAAGGATGAAGGTTGGAATCTTTTATAGTGTTGGAATTGTGGAGGAGAGCATTGTAGGAGAGATTTTCCACAACATCGGAGTGGTAGACAACAGTTCTACAATGCTTAGGAGGCAGATTCAGTGGGAGATTTTGGACAAAGTATTCCTAGGATCTTTACAAAGTTGGATAATAAGCAGGCAAATCACTAGGCATCTATTATGGAGATGGACGGTAAGCTTTGTGATCATGTTGTTTCTATTTTAACTGACCCTGGATCTAATTATAATTATGTTAATCCTGACCTGGTGGATAAGTGTGGTTTGAATAAATAATTACATGTAGAGTCTTGTTTAGTTCATTGGGCTAGACGTACAAAGAAGCGAGTTCATCATTAGGTAAGAGCTTGTGCTACATCAACACATCTGAATGTATTGTCATTGGCATCATACAATATATTGTTGGGTATGAGCTTGTTGTACCTTTATAGGGCCAAGGGGATTTTTATGAGAAGGATATTGAGAGTCTGGATGATAATGGGGAACACAAAGACTTGCAGAGTAAGAAGAAAGAAACATCAGTGAGAATGATGGTATCTATACAGGCCAAGTGCAGTCATAGGAAAGGGTGTGTGTTATTTGTAGTGCATATTTCTAGTGACAAAGGTAACAAAGTTGGGGATGTAGATTTTTTGTGCAGGTACCTA
>APFE030179005.1:84728-98511 GCA_000404065.3 Pinus taeda
ACAGTGCAGAGACATGAGGTAAAGAAATCATTCAGATATCAATTATAATGGAGCATAGTATATCACATAAAAGATGTGTCAGATTACTTAAATAACAGAAATAAACAAACCACACACAAATCACCGTATAACAATACAAAAGCAAGTGTCCTTCGGAGCCAGGCCCTTAGCTGCCAAGGGTACACTGCCTTAAGTTACTCCAGATGCAGAGACGAAATGAACACCAAGCCTTCTATATTAATCGCATCGACAAAAGTATACAAAGTCAGGTCTCAGCAAGACTCAATGATCACAGTTTGTTCTGAAACTTAGAATCATAAAACAGTCGTCCCTTTGCATAATGGCATGGTGTCTTTATATAACAGAAATGATGGAGGTATCTAGACAATCAAAAAGATAAGTTAAAGCAGCGATCCCTCAGGATCAAAGATCCTGAGGGATTCGCTAATCGTTCAATTCTTCTCTTTTCCTTCTTGCGCTCTCCGACCCAGTATCCCACATTCTTTCCCTGGGCTATTCGGCTCTAATTTTGCTTGATCTTGTCTGCATCTGGTGCCCTGCTGGAGGGACAGCAGTTATTTTCCCTTCGCTCCTTGCTTTTGATCGACAATCCCCTGTTTCCATGTCTTCCAGCAAAGAAAACGTCAATTATCAGCACTTGAGCTTCCTTTGTCTATTTTCGCACATTTTATCAAAATCCTTTATCTTCTCTGAACTCATAATGTAGAAAAAGTTAGAATTATTATTGAAAACCACTAGATTGCTTGTCAAAAGCATACCTTCCAAATGCTCCACACACCCCCCTGCTTACCTTTTTTCATGGCCTCATGAAAACGTTATAGTTGACATGCAAAGCAGTGAGAGAATAGGTCGGAGAAGGGATCTCGTGAGGAGGCCGACAACCATGATGAGCAACTAGATGGTCAAAGAACTGATCTATTTGATCTACAGGCATCTCATATAAGGCCTGATATCCGGGTGCAGGGTGCCAAATAATTGGACTGCGAAATCGATACCCCAACCAGGATGGCCCTGCTCCCAGAATCCGTTCCCCATAGAGACTCAATCGGCTTGCAGCCAGCTCAAAATTCTCATATTTGAAGGGTTCCCTTAGCTGGATGTTTGGGTTAGAGGTCCGGTATCGAAATCTTGCAGCATCGTGGCTAGGTCTTTAATAGTCAGGAAGTATTCCAGACTATTTCGGATCAAGTCTTCGTGTATGGGACCTAATATCTCAATGACACCTGGGATCCTCATAAGACTCCTATGTTCTCTCCATAGCGTCACTGGGTCTCTAGGTTCAGCTCGTACCCATAAATCTAAGCTGTTCTCTTGTCTCTGGAAGGTGTTGTAAGCTTTGAGCCATTTCAGCTGATTAACCCCAAATGAGATAAAGGCTTGGAGTTGTATATCGCCAAAAAAAGGGCCAGGATTTAAATCAGTTTCCTGGTCTAGCACAAGATTATGCAGGTAAAACTCGCATAATAACCTTTGAACTTTAACTCCATAGTGCTTACAGCAGTCTATAAAGTCATTAACGGTGTTGATGTGGATAGGTGCTCCTGCCCTAACGGCTTTTATTTTTAATCTCAGATATCGTTCAAGAAAAAATAAAGCATAATTTTTAGCAGGGGCCCTACAAGTCAAAACATCAGTATATAAGGAACACACAGTGTCCATTTGCTTAACAACACTATCTAATCGACGAGTTACCTTAGCAACCTTTTCCTGCTCCTTCTGCCATCCTTCAAAGGCCTGGCTCTCAGACTGACTGAGGTCTCGAAATTGCTGTTGGAGCTCTTCGTATCTCTCCTTGGGGACTGTCTGTTCTCGCAACTGCTCAGCTTCTTGCTGAGCTTCCTTCATCATTTTATGCAAGGTTCTGGTTTTTGGGTCCTTTTTCCACGAAGCCGTAGAGGTTGGAAGTTTAACTTGAACCTTTCTATTACATTGCTTGGAGTTTAGGACCCGAATTACGCCCGAGGGTGGTGCTTCTGTTTGGACCTCTTTGCTTTCTGTTTCTTTCTTAACGCGAATAAAGGGTTGCTGTGGTCCTTCTGCCATCGGAGCCTCTTGTTGTTCCATTGGTATGTCCATTCGTTCTTCAGGGTTAGATGGAACAACAGTCTGCCTCTCCCTACTATTTGGAACAACAGTTTGTTCCTCCATGTCATTTGGAACAGCACCCTGTTCCTCATTATTATTTGGAACAACAGATTGTTCCTCGGCGGTAGGTCTCCTGATGGCGTTTCGACCAGCAAAACGGGTTCTTTTCCTCGGGGTTCTTGCTACCGTGGTCCTCCTCCTTTTCCTTACGGTCTTCTGTATTCTCAGACTGGCTTTCAACATTCTAGTTTGCTGCTGGAGTCTGGCTATGGTGGTCAGCAACCTCTGTTGTTTCTTTCTTAACTTCTTAATTTCCTTTGCCTCAGCAGAGGGTTTGGCCCTTAAGCTCGTTCCTTCTTCATCTGGGATATCTTCCGGTGTCTTGGGGACAGATTGTCCCTGATTGTTGTCCTCTATTTCATTATCATATCCAGGCAAGTTTTCTTCCTCTGCCTCTTCTGCATGCATTTCCTCGGGTAATTCTTCTTCTGGGGGACCGTCAGGGACACCTCCTGTGCTGGAGGGCTGGCCATATTCTCCCATATTGGCCAGAACTACTGCCAATTCCTCCTCACTTGGAGGGTCCTGCACCGGGTTACCCCCTGGCTGTGCAATTTCTTCTTCTTGATTGCCCTGCTCGGTGGCCTCTTCTTCCTTGGAGTGTTCATCTCCTTGGTTGCTCTGTTCGGTGGCCATTTCTTCCTCAGAGCGTTCATATCCCTTTTCAATTTCTCCTTCCGGCTGGTCAATCTCGGCCTTTGATTACTCAGCATTTCCTTCGGAGAGTCCTCCTTCCAGCTCTGGAGGTTCGTCCACAATTTCAATTGGCTGGGCCGTGGTTCCCTGAATCCTTTCTAGCCTTCCTCATATCCGAGCCAACCGGGCTGACTTCCTTGGTCTTTCAGGTTGGTTGGGTGTGCCAGCAGGTTCTCTAGGTTCTTCTTATCGTTCAGGCATACCGGAGGGTTGTTTCCGTTTTGAAGCAGCATGTCTTTCTGCTGCTGGCTCCTTGCGTCTTTCTGAACGTTCCGACATACTGGAGGACTGTTCAAGTTTCGGGGGTTGTACAGCCAATCCCCCCCCAACTATTTCAATCAATTCCTCCCAAGTGCTCTGCTGTTGGGTGAGACTGTGGCTCACTATTAACCGGATCAGTCCATGGTGGCTGACAACTGCATCTATATGCTGGGCCTTCTTCAGGCTTCGGGCCGCGTCATGTAACAGCGAATTTAAAAGTGTAGGGAGATTCACAGAGCATTTTCCTTTTAAAACAACCAAAAGTTTTAAGTGACGAGGCCTTACCGTGTCTTCTCTTCCTTCGCAGGTGATATAACTTTGCACTGTCTTCGCCAGCTTGGTCCAGGGTTCCCCAAGTGTTGCCGGCAGAACTCCTTTCCCTTTGACTGTCAAGCTTTGGCCTTCGTCCTGGAACATTCCATAGCTTTTTGCAATCTTTCCTTCTTCAGCGTCCATATGGGTCCAGCAGCTGGTAATCCTGAGACTTCTGCGATGATGTCCTCCGTAACCACTATCCGCTTTCCTCTTACTACGGAGTGGTTTTCCTGCAAATTCTGCAGGAATTCCAACGCTACTGCTTCATTTGATTCCGTCAGGCGATTGAAGTAATTCAACCATCTTGCATTTTCAAGGATTTTACGAGCAGCAGCGGAAACTGTCAGCTTGTGTGGTTCGCTTTGGATCGTCTTTCCGCCCATGATTCTACTTAGAAATGGAACAACAATTGTTTGTGGTATTTGCGACGTAGAGAGGATGATCAATGCCAATTTTTGGAAAGGATCACAGAGCATGCAACGAAAAAAGGATCGTGGACGGCAATCTCCATAGGATGAAATCATCATACTATTAAACCATGCCATTCCTTCATACATTATCTTGCCCGAATGGTGTGCAGCCACGTAACCCCTGCAGTAATGAGGTTACCTTCCCCCCGCGATCTGATAGGCTGCCCCCAGTCATCAAAGAGAGGAGCAGCAGCGAGTCGGGAATTATGCCATGTTGTAAAAAAAACAACGAAATGTCGAAACCGAGGCAAAAAGGTAGATCACGTTTTATATGAGAGCCTGCGTGATATAATGAGGAACCGGGGGATTGGACATCTATCAAATGTACGAAGTCTCCAGTAGTCATTGTCAGTTCCGTTGCCATGATCGGTGGTAATAAATATTCATGCAATATATATATCGGGGTGTGACATATGATTTATGCAAAGGATATAAGAGACAAAAAGATTTAATATCATACCTGTTGGTGTAAATATTATGACTTCGATGCCATTAATAGAGCTCTGCTGCCAACAGGTGTTCATAACCTTGGTAGAGTTATTTATTTCACCCTCCGGAACCATGATCCTTTGTGTATATTCTGAAGAGTGCTTTGTCAAAATGCAGACCATTATGCCGGCTTGGTAACCAGATAACCATAATGTCATTCACAAGGTAGGCACGAAACGTGGTTAGGCCGGCTCGTGATGAGACCTCCTGTTCCAAGGTTTGCTTGTTAATTTACCTTCGGACCATATCCCTGGTGTGGTGGCCGTAATGGGAAAGCCACTTCGCTTCCATCCTTATGATCGTGGTAGGCTGGCTCTGAATGAGACCCCCTTTCCTGCATTTGACAACTTTCATATTTTGCTTTTGTTTTTCTTTCGCAGAGCATCTCTCTTTTCTGTTTATTTCCACATAAGGATGGTTCCGCACTCCTTAAGAGTGGGGAATGGTGGAAGAAGTCTTATAATCCCAACAGACAGATATAAATCATTTTCTCTTACTCCTTAGTAATAATCAATTTTTTTTTTAGGGAAATCGTCATGATAAAGAAGATCACCAACCAGGGTTCGGGAATAGGACAATGACAACAGAGATGAAAAGTTAATGTCCCTCCTCTTTTCCTCTTATCCGTACTGGCTTCATAGTAATAGCAATTTATCATGTGCTAATTTCGGTATATCATGGTTTATGTTCATCGCATAAATTCATTGTTGTATCTAAAAGATTGGGAGACCATGGGCGCAAAGCATCCAATAAGGGTAAGAACATGCCGATGGCATTTCTGAGATAAGAATCCATTCATGGGATACCATTTCCTTGAGAGGAACAACAAAAATCATGAATGTTGTTCCTTCCGAGAAAGGAACAGCAAAGACACTCAAATGTTGTTCCTTTTCGCAAGGAACAGCAAGAAGACACAAATGCTGTTCCTTTTCGCAAAGGAACAGTGAAAACACGCAAGTGCTATTCCTTTTCGCAAAGGAACAACAAAGACACTCAAATGTTGTTCATTTTCGCAAAGGAACAGCAAAAACACACAAGTGCTGTTCCTTTTTGCAAAGGAACAACAAAAATACCCAAGTGCTGTTCCTTTTCGCAAAGGAACAGCAAAAACACGCAAGTGTTGTTCCTTTTGAAAAGGAACAGCAAAAACACGCAAGTGTTGTTCCTTTTGAAAAGGAACAGCGAAAACACGCAAGTGTTGTTAATTTTGAAAAGGAACGGAAAAATCACACCAATGCTATTCCTTTTGAAAAGGAATAGCAAAACCACACAAGTGCTGTTCCTTTTGAAAAGGAACAGCAAAATCACACAAATGCTGTTCCTTTTGAAAAGGAACAGCAAAATCACACAAATGTTGTTCCTTTCGAAAAGGAACAACAAAATCACACCAATGTTGTTCCTTTTGAAAAGGAACAGCAAAACCACACAAGTGTTGTTCCTTTTGAAAAGGAACAGCAAAAACACGCAAATGTTGTTCCTTTTGAAAAGGAACAGCAAAATAACGTAGCAAAAATACTGAGAATGGAAATAGAGAATCAAAAACGTATATACAAGATGTTATGTGCAAGTTTATGAAATGAATTGCTTAAGTTACAGGCGAGGAAGATTTCGCTTCCTCTCTTAAAATTTCCAAATCAGTATCTTGTCTTAGCTGCTGACAGAAGGATTCCCGAGTGAGTGGCTTTCGATAAAGACGAACTCGGTGGCCATTTAATTTGAATGCATATCCAGAACCGTCGATTGTGATCAGGGTAAGGGTCCCATTGTCATGTACCTTTTGGATTTCGTATGGGCCTAACCATCGAGTCTGGAGTTTCCCTGGGAAGTCCTGAAACCGAGAGTCATATAACAGAGCCCAGTCTCCTTCATGAAAGACTTTATTCTTAATAAGTGCATCATGCCACTTAGCTCGTTGCTGCTGAATCAATGCTGTATTCTGTAATGCAGAGAGCCTAATTTCGTCCAATTCATTAACCTGTTGTAGTCGATTGATTTGCGCCTCACTCAAATCTAGGCCGACTTCCTGTGCAGTTCATAGCATTTGGATTTCAAATTCTATGGGAAAAATCGGTTGTTTTCCAAACACTAATTGATAAGGCGAATAGCCTGTCGTACTCCTCCATGTGGTTCTATAGGTCCACAGTGCCTCAGGTAGCCGAGCGGCCCAATCACGCGTATGCGCTGCAATGGTTTTTGTTAAAATTGATTCTATGACCTTATTACTACTCTCTACTTGCCCATTTGCCTGCGGATGGTATGGGGTAGTGATCTTATGTTGGACATGATAATTGTTAAGTGTTGCAGCTAGTTTATTTCCAACAAATTGTGGTCCACCATCTATGATTACTTCTCTCGGAAGTCCATAACATACAAACAAATGGAACAAGAATTGTATTACCAAGTCCTCTGTAGCCTTAGGCAATGATTCAGCCTCGACCCATTTAGTAACATAGTCAGTTGCCACCAGAATGTATGTCCTCTGATTTGATGGTGGATTAATGGGTCCGAAGAAGTCAAGAGCCCATCGTTCAAATGGCTCAATGACCAATTGTGGTCTCAGAGGCATTTCATCGGCTTGGCCAAGTTTTCCTGCTCGCTGACAGCTGTCACGGGCTTGTGCAAATTTTTTTGCATCTTTGAAAATTGTAGGCCAGTAGTATCCTGTCTGTAATACTTTATGTGCTGTTCTTTTTTCGGCAAATTGTCCCCCACATGGTCCGTCATGGCAAGCTTTTAAGATGTCAAAGATCTCGTCCTCTCGAATACACCTCCTGATTTGCATATCTGCCCCTGTATGGAAAAAATGGCCTCCAATCTACGAAAACCGAGTGCTCTTCTGAACAATCTGCTTCCGTTCCTGAGGGGTTAAGTGTTTTGGTAGCTTACCTACTGCAAGGTAATTGGCGACATCAGCATACCAGGGTGTTCGAACAGCAACAACAAACAGGTGTTCGTCAAGAAATTGGTCTTCTACCACTGCTGTTTCAATAGATTTTGGTATTCGTGAGAGAAAATCGGCTACAGGATTTTCCTTGCCAGGTCGATCCTTGATTGTGATATCGAATTCCTGCAATAAGATCAACCATCTAGTTGTTCTAGCATTCGTAACAAGTTTATTTGTCAAATATTTGATAGCAGAATGGTCTGTATATAACACAACAGGATAGCCTGTAATATATTGTCTAAACTTGTTAACAGCATGAATTACAGCTAGGAATTCCTTTTCAGTAACAGTATAATTGAGTTCGGCAGAGGATAAATTCTTGCTGATATAATAAATAGCATATGGCTTCTTATCCTCTTCTTGCCCCAGGACTGCACCAATTGCGGGGCCTCACAACACAGTCGAAGACGCAATGCGTAGATGTAGTAGAGGTACGTGGCTCAACAGAAGGGCACAGTGCAGACGCCCATGGCAAGCCGAAAGAACAAGTGCGGAGCAAGATCAAAGGTATGCAGTGCGATAAAGGAAAGCCTGCGAAGGTACTTAGAAGTACGTAGTGAGATTGAAGAAGAGGGTGCGGATATACACAGTGAAGCAGAAGACGCTCTCCGTGGATACGCAAGAGAATAGAAGGCGTGGTGCGGAGTCGCGCTGTCTAGATAAGGAAAAACCGCGAATCTGTCTTAAAACATTTTTTAGTTATCTTTTATCTCTTGCTGCAGAGTTCTGGGTTTATATTTATGGTACTATCTTTCTTTTTACAACATTCTGAGAAGCTGGGTGATTCATTGATTGTATAAGGAGATGGGCGATTTGCATGATTATTTATTCTTGGATCCAGTTTGAAAATTTATGAAAAGTGGTCCTTGAAAGAAAAGAAGTAGGGGGTCGTTGCTCCCTTCCAGGAGAGACTAGAAAACGAGAGAGAGTTGTAGCTCTCTGTAGGTTGCAGCCTGCGTACTGGTAAAGGACTGCACCAGTACAAAATCATTGTAAAAGGTGTTTCTAATTGAAAGAAGATAGAGACATATTGCAGCAGGTGGTTTTCACCCACATTGGGTTTCCACCTTATATCTAGTGTTCTTTGGTGTGACTATCTGTTTTTCTTGTTTCATCCTCATTATTATATACAAGTTAAAGATCAACAAATTAATGAAGGCATATTGAAAAGAATTTGATAATACTGATTCACCCCCCCCCTCTCAGTATTATTTCCAACATATCTTTGTCTATTAATCCCTTAAGCCCGTTGTATTTCAACATTGACTCTATCCTATTCTTCCAAGAAATATAGTTTGAACTACTGTTAAGGGCATATTCGAGTTTGAATCTGTAGAACGAAATCTTGTTGGCTTTGAAGTAAGATGTTTCAAATTCAATTTCTCCTACAAAAGACAAACTCATATTCTTCTCTTCTATAGTGATTTCAGCTCTGATACCATGTAGAAATTCCTTGTAGATTCAAACTGAAGATTGTAATAAGCTAACAAAAATGAACTTGAATCTACTCTACTCATCAGCGGAAACGATAAACGATTGATGAAATCATGAAGCATAAAAGGGAAAGAATTAAATCACACAACAAAATAATTTTATGGGGAAAACCACAATAGAAAACCCCTTCTATCTGTAAAATTCATTAATTAGAAAATATGAGAATATTACAATGCTTTTCTCAAGCCCAAGCAACCTCTAGACTATCTCAATCTATCTCCCTTCTTCCCAGACAAGCTCAAGCCAATACTTAGCTAATTCTACTGCCTGCGAAGCTCATATTTCCTTGCGTAGTTTCTTAGGGAATTAACCCATGTTTAATTGGGAAATTCCTCAATTATGAATTACAAAATCCTCCTAGGCCTTTCTTTGATTACATGCACCACTTGTACAATTCAAATGATTATACAACTGATAGTACACTATCCCTGAACTCCAATCTCAACTAGGTCTTTCTCTAATCTGACATGCATGAGTTAATTATGACTGAATCTTCATTTTACTAGTTGATCAGTGTTGGTTACACCCCACTATTATAGTTGATACCCCACTACTGGATCTCCCACTAATTTCTCCATCAGTTGGAACTAGTTTAATTGACTTTAACTCAGTTAAATTGAGTTAAATAATTACAACTCAAAATAAACTGAACTAGGTCTCCTAAAAAGTAGGAGGAACTCTACATGACTCTAGTTAGACTCCCAACTCAAATTAATTGAGCAAACTAAGTCATATTAAATCAATTAACTATTACAAGTTGCTATGAGAATTGGAATTACAATTTAATTCCTAATTTAATTCAAGGACAAAATTAAATTATGATTTTCTTGTTGCATTTTCAACATGGTTAGCAGGGGTAAGATGGTCAATCATAATCTTACATAGTAAACTATAGTTAAATGTGGATGAGCATGGCCAACTATATTTAACCATGGTCAACCATAGCCAACCCTCATCAACGATAGCTAATCATAGCTAATATGGTCAACCATAGCCAACCCTCATACACAATAGTTAATCATAGTTAATATGGTCAACCATAGGCAACCATAGTTAACATGGTCAAACACAGGAAACCATAGTCAACCATGGTCAACTTAGGAAATATTGTCACCATTGTCAAACATTGTATTGTCAACCATAGTCAATTATAACCTTTCATAAGTAAACATTTTCAACTATATTCAACCATAGTCAAATGTGATTAGTGTTAGAATGTGAGTCCCTAGACAATCACAAAGTCTAATATTGTTAGAAGTCATTTTTCAGATTCAAGTAAATGGTCCTAAACCCAGATATGTCATCATCTATTTACACTTTACATCAATCCCATACAAAGTCAAAAGCATTCTCTTTCCAAAAGTTACAAGAATCTTGGATTACATTGGCTAGAGACCATATTTTTGTGGATCATCACACTTACCTTTAAGAAAAATGGGATGCAGGTTTCAGACATGGAAACTGCACTCACCAGTTCAAGTTTCTTTCCCAAAAAGTGCAATGATAGTTGGATATAAGTAAAAAATAAAAAATAATTTGAAGTTTATCTTCCTAGAATCTTAAAAAGTGGTTTTAACCATTTACAACTGGATCAAATCTCAAACTCCTAATATTGAAGGTGATGAGCCTCAATATTGCAGCAAGAATGTTGCAACTCATGAGGTTATCAACTTAAATTATCAACCTGGGGTTCGTACAAATTTAAGAGGGGCTAACACTGTATGTGTAGGAGACACCTTCCTCTTCTTAGTATGACTCCCTTTGATGCAAGTGAAAGAAGGCACTGAAACAACTTCGAATGAGCAAAGATCTAGGTAAGTCATCAATCCTAAGATGCAAAAGGTAAATAACAATAAGCAAACATATTCTACTTTTGTTGGAAAGTAAATGAGAAAGAGGAAATCTATTCTATTTGTAAAAATGTAAAGCACAATGAAAACCAAGAACATCTAATACATCTTGCTTGAAAATAAATGGCATTAAAGGAAGTATATTATATTTTGTAGGAAATAAAAATCCTAGATTACTTTTGCAAGAAGGAAAGCACATTTTGTTTAAAGTAAATTGTGGAAAAGGAATCTAGACTAATTGCATAAATCAACTTTCAAGAAGCAAGAAAAGTAAGAGCTAAATGCTGACCTAACCAAGCCTCAGCTCAACCAAGGTGGTCCCATAACATTCATAGGCTATAAATATACTTCTACAATGAATTTGGAGTGAATTTATGCAAGGAATATCTCGAAAACAAATTGCTACATGATTGTTATTTCTCGAGTTAACTTGCCGAATTCCCAAGAAAATCAAATGAAAATGAGATGGGACAAATATTTTTATTAAGTAGGACATTCAAAGACTCCAACCCAAGTGGAATAACTGAAAAATATGTATATTAACATGTGCTAAAAAATACCAGAAACGTACAACTCTAGAAACAAGGAATTTTAGAGCAGTGAACTAGTTGTTGATCAATAGTTGTCATTCATGTCAATCCAAGAAACACTAGATGCTACCCCGATATTGCATGGGATTTTTGATCTGACAAATCATTCCATCCTGAGTCAAGGATCTTCTAGATGGATTCTACTTGTCATGATGTTTTAGTTGATATATGGTATGCCATGTAGTTCTTCACAGTTTGAGAGATATTTGTGTTAGAAGTTAGTAACCCCAGTTAGCGGGCTAAAATCCCATGGAATTGTGGCATGAAACTCATCATTGATTGAGGTCATTGAATATTCAATAATCAATAATTTTTTATGCTCCTAAAATCCCTCCAACATTCACTTGTTGAGGAGTGTTGGAGAGGTAAATCCCCTCTACGGATAGAGGCGATCCCTACTAGCCCAAAGGGGGTCTAGCAACAATCAAACAATGCTACACTGCAGGTTCCTAGTTGTAATTAACAAGTGGGTAAAATAAACCTACTTGGATTCCAACGCTACGTTTGTCGAAGAGATGATCCTCTCGCTCCTTCGCTTCAGCCGATCACAGTCCTCCACTATCCTCGCGGACGGACACCTGCACAAGCAAAGAGAGAACAAACACAAGCGTAAAATCTACTAAAAACAACTATGTATCAGTCAGGAAGGATACAATTTACATTAATCATTCATAGGACAAATGGAAATGGAACCATAAGAGTAGTCATCTATCTTTATTAATCAGAAAATAGAGTAAGGTACAACCGAAGTCCTGACGCTGAGTCCTTCTCTAGAGGGTCCAGCCAGCATGTCTTCCAAGCATTCACCTTGAAGCAAATCTCCCAAGTCAAAGAGGTCTCTCTCTCACATACAAGGCAACAAGCTCATGACCTTCCTCAAGCTCAAAGCAATCTTCACACAACACACCAAATGCCTACCAAGAGCAGCACTAATGCACTAAGAATTCCTCAATCAAAGTCTATATTTTCCAAAACTAGCTGCTCATGGGCAAGGGAGGAGGCTTATAAAGGAGAAGGAGTCTCCTTGAATAGGTAAAGGATGAGCTTTCCCCCAAGATAAGTGGATGGTCAGTCGAACAAACATGCCAGAGAAAGGATGGCGACCTCAACAATGCTAACAACCAAGTCTGGAGGGATCTGGAAGGTTGGTTGTTAGAACAAATTCGCTTAAACAGGATCAGCGCGGGTGCAAAACTGGGTTGGCGCGCTGCCATCGCAGAACCATTATAGAAGAGGTCTGGTCAGCACTCAATGATACAAGTGGAGGGCGTGCTGTTCGTGAAATTGGACCAGCGCGAAAAACACGTGTGCTTCCGCGCTGGCAGCGCAGCAGTTACACTAGCCTCCGCCGGTCAACGCGGTTATTTAATAAACAGACGCGATGATTCAATTAACTTAGGCAAAGAGGGTTTTTAGCCATTTCAGGGAGCATGAGCTTAGGTGAATGTGGTTTTCTGGCATAGTAGGGAGACTGACATGATGGCAGTGACATTTTACTGTGTAACAGATGCCCCCTAAAGCATGAAGCCCGAGAGAGTGGGAGGGGTGAAATGCTTTACAAGACTGTTGGACTGGAGCACCACTAGGATGAACCTGCAGGCAGATACAACTGATATTTCAATTACATGTAGTCTAGGCATGGGCGCAGCCATCCAAAAGACATATGAAGAAAGGTTTGTGGCGTGGACACAGCCACCCAACTGAAGAGACCATAATGATAAGAGGTATGGTCACAGCCATCCTTAAGAAGACTCAGGTATGGTCACAGCCATTCATCGATGAGTCATGTAATGATGTCCCACAAAATCGCAACCTGGTCTACAATGGACTAGAACTAGGGCCTTGCACTCCATCCAAACCCGAACAAAGTACAAGATCAAACATGTGAATATAGGTGTCGAAGTCGAACATGCTTGAACATCGTCTGATTACCAGCCAATGATGGAAGCTGTTAACAGATGCAAGAGGGGCCACCAATGATGACGATGGTCCTCAAGGTACTATAGGTACAATCCATGGCATGTGAATGAATGAGCCGGTGTCGAACACCCGCGGAGTCATCCGATCGGAGGCCAATGATGAAAACCTTGCGTCGAACACGAAGAACCTTCCATTGAGGCATGCAGGATCCAAGGTACTTGAGGGGAGTCTCTAGGTCACTCCTGGATAATGAGCTGAAGTCGACAGGAAGTGATCTTGTCGAAGGTGGGCCATAATGTTTCCCACATCATCGACATGAGACGGAAAGAGACAATATGTTTTTGTGTGAAATATCAGAGGGAGGTTATACTTGCAGAGGCCAACTTCTCTTGAACATATCGGCGGCACATGACGGATTTGGCAGTATTTGAGGTCAAATGATCAGAGGTCATGATGATAGGACAATGAGCAGATGGATGGTCAAATAGGATAACCCAAACCCATGGAGGCAAATGTGAAATGAGATGAGATGTCCCCACCCAGACACGAATGCAAACAGTGCCATGTTCAAGAGCGACATACTGCCGA
>APFE030179007.1:0-55173 GCA_000404065.3 Pinus taeda
TTACCAACTTCATTTTAGAATTGTTCTGAAAGATCTTGATGAAATCCTCCTTTGAAATTGGATTTTGATAAATTTTCAATCAATTACCATTCACGAGGAGTTTGACTTTCATCTATTTTTTTGATCCTTACTGCTCCACTACTGAAAACTTTTTCAATCTCATATGGCCCAAGCCAATGAGTTTGAAAATTCCCTTGAGAACATTTAAACTTTGAATCAAATAGTAGTGCCCAATCTCCCTCTTGAAACTTCTTGTCCTTGATGTATTTGTCATGCCATTTAGCCCTCTGTTGCTGAATTAGACCAGTCCTTTGAACAAACTCTTTTCTGATTTCTTCAAGTTCATTCAATTGCTCGAGTTTATGCTTTTGAGCTTCTGATAAATCCATCCCAAACCGCACTGCCATCTTGAAATTTTTGACTTGGAACTCTATGGGGAACAGGACTTGTTTCCCATAAAGAAGTTAATATGGTGTATGTCCAGTTGTGTTCCTCCATGTAGTTCTATAGGCCCATAAGGCTTCAGGAAGCCTTTCTGCCAAATCTCTTCTATTTAGATGCACAGTCTTGGTGAGGATTCTTTCAATCACTTTATTTGTAGACTCCACTTGACCATTTGCTTGTGGATGATAGGGAGTGGATTTCCTATGCTTGATTTTGTACTCCTCCATAAGCTTCTCTATCATGTTGGATGTGAATTAAAGTCCCAGATATGTCACAATTTCTCTTAGAACACCAAAGCAAGTAAAAATATCCTAAAAAATAAAACTAGCAACAAATTTTTCGTTAACAAAAAGTAATGCTTTGGCTTCTACCCATTTGGTGACATAATCAATGCATACCAATCTATACTTTTTATGCTTGGATGGAGGATTAATAGCTCCAATAAATTCCAAAGCCCATTTTTCAAAGCGTTCGATAAGTACCTGAGGTTGTAATGGCATTTCATTTGAGCAAGCAGTTTTCCCTACTGTTTGGTAGTTGTCACACCTTCTCACATATTCTTTAGCATATTTGAAGATGGATGGCCAATAATATCCTAAAGAAAGGATTTTATAGGTTGTCCTCTTGTCAGCAAATTGTCCACCAATCGACCCATCATGACATGCTTTGAGAATATTAGGCATTTCATCTTCCCTGACACACCTTCTGATCATAAGATTTGGCCTTGTTTTATACAATTCGTTAGTGATACATGAATATCTTGCACTATATTGAATAATCTTTCTTTTCTCTCTAGGAAATAAATGTGAAGGTAGCTTCCATGTAACCAAGTAGTCAGCAACATCTGCAAACCAAGCAGTTTGAGTAGTTACTACAGAGAGATATTCATCAAGGAATTTACTTCAACCAGGGAGACTTCTTTGATATTCTGAATTCTGGACAAGAAATCAACAACTATGTTTTTCTTCCAAGCATATCTAGCACAGTGATGTTGAATTCTTGCCAAAGTAAAAGCCATCTTATAACTCTGCCATTAGTAATAGGTTTATTCATCAAATATCTAATTGCAGAGTGATCTGTATGAACAAAGGTTTCATAGCCTGTTATATAGTGTCTAAACTTGTTAATTGCGTGAACAACAACTAAGAATTCTTTTTCAATCATAGTATAATTCAACTTAGCGGGAGTCAATTTTTTACTTGTATAGTAAATGGCATAAGGAATCAAATATTTTTGACCCAATATAGCTCCTAGAGTTGTATCTGAAGCATCTGTAGAAATATGGAAAGGAAGTTTCCAATTTGGTCCTCTTAAGATAGGTGCTTCAGATATTTTTGCTTTCAAGGTTTCAAATGCTAGTTGGCAATCAGGATTCCACTTGAATTCACAATATTTTGTAAGAAATTTGAAGAGTGGAGATGCTATTTTAGTGAATTTTTCTATAAATCTCCTATAATAACCTGTAAATCCTAGAAAACTTCTAACATCCCTTTGGAAATTTGGAATTGATAGCTTAGAGATGACTTCAACTTTAGATTTGTCAGTTTTAATCCCATCTCCTGAAATATGATGTCCTAAAACAATACCTTCTATAAACATCATAAAGCATTTTTCATGGCTTAGTGAAAGGTTTGTTTCTTTCAATATTTTAAGGAATTTTTCCAAATTTTCCAAAGCTTCTTCAAATGTGTTACCATAGACTGTAAAATCATCCATATATACCTCTACACAATCATGTATTAGATCAGAAAAAATTCCTAGTGCTACTCTTTGGAATGTTGCAGGTGCATTACATAACCCAAAAGGAAGCACTCAATAGGAAAAAAAGGTCCCCATGGATATGTAAATATAGTTTTATCCTGATCCTCAAGTGCTACCTGAATTTGATTATAACCACTAAAACCATCCAGGAATGAGAAATACTTTTTACCTGCTAATGTATCTAACACTTGATCTATGAAGGGCAAAGGAAGGTTATATTTCAAGGTTGCTTTATTAAATTCTCGATAATCAATGCACCCCCTCAATTTACCATTCTTTTTGGGCACAATTACCAAAGGAGAAACCCATTGGCTATCTGAAATTAGGTAAATGAAGTTTACATTGAGTAATTTTTGGAGCTCTTCTTTCACAATTTCCCTAAGATTTGGATTCATTTTTCTTTGAGGTTGTCTGATTGGTCTATTGTTTTCCTCAATATAGATAGGATGGATACAAGTCTTAGGATCAATACCTTTCATGTCGGTGTACTCCCATGAAAATGTAGCATAATGTTTTTGTATATTTTGCTTAGCTTTTCTTGTTGTAGTTTCTCCAAGTTTTTGTTTATGTTCAATGTCCTACCTGGAAAAATTTCAATTGTAGAGCTACCAAAATATTCCATAGAATAGAGATACATCTGCCTATATGACAAGTATTCAACATTAGATTTTTCTTGGAATTGTGCATGATCATATTCTGAAGATGTTTCAAAATTTTCCAATGTGTTCAAAATTTGACTATCTTCACTAATTTCTGACATAGTAAGGAGAGGTTGAATATCATCGTCTTCATCGATCCATTCCTTGTCATCTAATTCTGTGATTCCTTTTGCTGCGGGATACGAAGTAAATTTCTTTGTTGAATTACCATAAAAAGTATACATGTCACCAGATCTACAACTAATAAATGAATTAGTTATGGTGAGCCAAGGTCTTCCTAATATGAGTGGGAGTTCTCCTAAATTATTCTTGGGATTTGAAATCATGAAATCAACAAGATATTCCCAAGAATCTAAGGAGATTGAAATGTCTTCTAGCACATCATCTGGTTTGATTACTGATATATCTGCATGTTGCAACAAGGTAGGTGTGTAAATAAGATTGGGAAATTTAAGCTACTCCATAGTTTGTCTACTCATAATGTTTATTGCTGCTCATAAGTTAATCAATGTGTTTGGAATTTCAATCCCATTTATATGTGTCTTGACAATTGGACTTCCTAGATCCACATATTTCTGCATGGAAATATTTCCCATCATGATATCCGCTATCTTTCCTACCACGTGAATTTTTTTTTCCTCTTGCTTTTCTTCCTGGTCCTTTGATGTTCAACTCCTTTATTGTCTTGGCTAGGGTAAGAATTTCTCTAATGGCTTGTAATAAAGGAATTTTGATACAAACATTCTCAATTCATCTACAAAATCATAATTGAGCAACAAGATTTGTTTTTCTATCCCTTTATCAATTTGTAATATCTCAATAAAAGGAGGTTTAGAAGTAGATGTTGGTTGCTCAATGATAGGAGCTGTGTTTATTGATTCTTTTTGTTATTCTTTTTCACTTTTTTGGTTTTGGAGGGATGTTTCCTCAAAAATTTTATTGACTTTCAGAGAATCCTCCTCAGAAGTGTCTTGTTCTTGAATGAATATAGAAGGTTTTTCCTTTTCGAATACCCTACCAGATCTAAGTTGAACATCATTAAGATCTAGAGGAGTAATCATGTAAGTTGGAAATTGTTGTCCTTCAACCATGTAAGAATTCTGAGGGTTTTTGTTCTTGGGGTTTGCCAATGGTTGGAAAGGTAACTCATTTGGTTTTTGTCGAAATGGAAGTAAGAATTGAGGATTTTAACTTTGTTGTGGAGGTTGTTCTGGAAATGGCAATGAAAGTTGAGGATTTTGATTTGGAAGTTGTAGTTGTTGATTTTGTTGTTGATTTTGTGGGGGAAGATAGCTCTCATAAGGATTTTTCACCCCTTGTTCCCACGGTTGAGATTGATACTGAGATTGAGGTTGAGACCAAGGTTGCTGCCAAGAATTCCAGTTTGGTGGGGGCTAAAAATACATTCGATTGTTAAATCCTTGATTTTGTGGCCCATACCAAGGTCTTCTTGCAACAAGAAAAAGAGGTTCTACAATATTTGGGGCAGTTTCCTCTTGAAAGACAGCCTTAAGACCTGGGATTGAAGGACAACTCTTGGTCTCATGACTTTCTGAACAAATCATACAAGTTTTTACAATTTTTGCATCTAAAGGGCATTCCCTTAGAGCATGTTTCTTTCTGCATTTTGGACAAAAGATGGCTAAAGCATTAGCCTTTGTTTTCTACTTATTTTGAATTTTAAGGGTGTCGAGTTACTCACTAAGGCTCCCTAAAATGTTAGTTTTAAACTCATCAAGCATATTGCCAATTTCTACCCTACTTACAGATCTGGTTGCAAATTTGTTTTCTCTAACAAGAGAAGGATCTCCTGGTCCTTTCCCGGTTTTAAATTTCCCTCTTGAGAGATAAACACATAGTTTTGCTATGTCACTCAATGGAAGTTGAGAGATATCTCCCTTCCCCATCATGTTAAAGATATCTATCCATTCATCTCTAATGACCTTTAACAAAAGATCTTTCAAAGTTTCTTCATACAGATTGTTCATTTTTTCTCTTTTCAAATTATAGTTGAATCTCTCGTGCAAATCCTCTAAGTTTTCATCTTACTTTTGTATAATTTTGAACACCTCGTGTTTCTGATTGGTAGGCATACAATAATCCAAGTATCTATCCAAAAATGCTTGTTTCATGTCCTTCCAAGTTCTAATGGATTGAGTGACTAACCCCATAAACCATTTCAAAGCAACCCCTTTTAGTGTTGAAGGGAACAATTTGAGTTTTTGAGAGTCTCCTAGATAGTCATAGGTTTTGCATAAGACTTCAAACTCAAACAATTTTTTTTTAGGATCCTCACTTCTCAACCCATAAAAGTTTGGGAGGATGGATGGTGAAATGTTTTTCATTGTGCTATGTGTTTCCTCATCCACTATAGGGAATCCAAATGAGTCATATACTTCCCTATTTCCTCTACCTTGTCCATTATTACCTCTACCTCCTCCATTGTTTCCTCTACCTCTCCCTCTACCCGCTCCTCCAAACAATGAAAATTCTCCATCTTGTTCTTCTTCTACCATTATAGTTTCTTCAAAGTCAGTATAGGGCTCAACTTGCAAGGTTATTCCCTCTTCCTCTAGTTCTTCTCAATGGAATATGAGAGGGAGTTCCTACTTTTTCTTCCTCACTGGGTATTCCTAGTTCTTCAATGACAACAGGCTACCTTTTGGAGGTGAAAAGGGTCTTCTCTCCTAGGACTGTTTTGGTGGATGATCTACGAGAATCTTCTGATTGAGTTTCTGCTCCTTAAATTTCAAGAATCCTATGGCTGGGAGTATGAGTCTGGGATGGAGGTGTGCCTTTTCTAATTCTTGGTGGAGTAGGTAGAGTTGTGGGAACTCAGCCTCTGCCCCTAGCTATAAATCTACCCCTAGAATCTCTTTCTCTATGCATGTCATTGTTTTGTTATATTTTTTTTTTTTTTTTTTTTTCTTTTTTTTTTTATGAACGTAAGAGATAAGGTTACCTAGTTACACTTCCCTGGCAATGACACCAAAATGTTTGGTCAATTTAGTGTACTAAATTGCTCTACATAAATTATTAATCTAGGTATCGTAAACTAATGAAGTGTAGTGCACCATATGTGCTAGATGGCCCTTCCTACTTCAGCGGTTTTGAATTTTAAGTTGTTTTTGGGTTTTGATCTCTTAATTCCTAACAAAATCTTAAATCTACCGTTGCTAAAAATCTATAGAAAATGAAATGAGAGCTAAAAGTGCTTTAAGCTAGATTTGGAAGTAAAGTTTTAACCAAGAAAATGGAAGCAGAGTTTCTCTTCTTGCTATTATGATTGTTTCCAAAACATGAACTAAAAGGACTTAAGAGTAAAATTGCAACTACTATCCAATAAATTACGAAACCAAAGCTAAAATGAGATATTAAAAACTGAAAATGAGATTGTAGCTATCTATGATGAACCAAAAATGAAATACTGAAAATGAAATTACAACTACTGTCTAGTCTATTGTAGAATAAAAAATTGATAAAAAACTGAAAATGGAATTGCAATTAAATGAAAAACTATGATTGAAAATGAAATTGCAACGAATGTATCATAAAAAACTAAATGAAATGTTTTCTCACCCTGCTACACAATCTTGAGATAACAACCTCCTTGTGGGAGCATTTTGAGGGATTCAATGCTTCATTGTTCTAAAACTGAAAATGAAATTGCAAAAAAATTAAATGAAAGACAAATACTGAAAGTGAAATTGCAACTAGTCTACTATAATAGCTAAATGAAGTGCTTTGTCACTCCGCTACACAATTTTGGGAGAACAACCTCCTTGTGATAGCATTTTGAGGGACTCCATACTTCATTGTTCTAAGAAAAAGTAAACATAAAAATGTAGAGAAAGACTCATTCATAAATGAAATATTCCACCACTTAGTTTTAAGATGAACCATCAACTGAAAGGGCTTTCAGAAACATTCACTTACAACATGAGCTACTAAACTAACAACAAAATGGCATTCAATAGTTCAATTCAAAATCTAAAGACTAATGAATAGCAAATGAAATAAATCAATCTATGCTACTGACATCAACTTCAAGCTACTGATAAGAAACTAGCTGAGATAAAACTATTCTGAGTTAGTAAGAATATGACACAAGCTACATTATGAACAGAGTTAGAAAATGGTTATAAACATCATGGAAAAAAAACACAGTGAATTTACAATTCACTATGAAAGACAAAACAAAAATAAAATGTAACCTTGACCAATGCAGGGGCCCTCTACAAAGTTCTCGGATTATAAGCACTTAATCAACACTCTAACAATGCTTCACGTATCCATGAAAAAAAGTCTTTATATTAAAACAGAGAATGATTTGTTCAAACTACAGAGCAGAGATCTGAACTTAATACATAAGCAAAAACTGAACGTATTATGCATTCTCACACATGTATTTATAGGGAAATTATACAATTGTTTTAGAGAGAGAAATAAGCTACAACAAAACACATAGGCAGGAAAGTATGAGGAATTATTGTCCTTGGTTGCTTAGGAACATAATTATTATGGTAATGGCTGTTGGATTCTATTTGTGTAGGTGGCAGATGAAGTCCGTGGCCTCAGGAAACCTCTTCGGATCCCATCACTGAGAAACATGTGCAAAATAGAGTC
Organism: Pinus taeda; assembly: GCA_000404065.3. Classification (NCBI taxonomy): domain Eukaryota; kingdom Viridiplantae; phylum Streptophyta; class Pinopsida; order Pinales; family Pinaceae; genus Pinus; species Pinus taeda. Next base: position 7,491 of record APFE030179007.1, read on the forward strand.
TTATTCGCCATAGGTTTCTATTTTTGACTTCCCTTTGACTGGAATCTTCCTCGTCGATCTAGGCCAGATGAACAGGATACGATCCATGGCCTAATTTGTTCCAAGCTACCCATGTAGTCGTTTTCCCCTCTTGACACCTGGAACCTACAAAAGCGTGGAAGTAGTTGTGGAACAGCCGATTAGCTGCAAAATGTGGTTGTGTTCCATAGTTAAAAGACAAGAACTTATTCAAATAGCAAACATAATAGTATAACATGTAAATCACTGAAATATACTCCTTGAGGCAATGTATAATGGTTTTTGATGATAAGATGCATTTTTCCTGGAAAAAAAAAGAAGGAAGGATGAGAAAAGTAGCTAAGGGAAAGGTAGTTTTGGAATTCAACAATTAGTATCTAGCTTAAGACAAGAAAATGAGACCATTACTCCTAATACACACCATTTAACTGTTAGTAATAATTAAAATTGTTTGAGTAATTATCTATCCCGAGTTATTTATTATGTGCAATTCAATGATCTTTTTGGAAGGTCTCACCATGCAGCCATGGACTTGACAATCATGTCCACAATCCCCCACCAAGAACTTCCTACTCCTAATAGTTGGAATAAAGACAGTCAAGTATATTGGGTGTGAGGACTACTATCCAGCCTCAAGTCGCATACCCACTCGACTTTTTTCCATAATTTAAATCTTCCCACTAGAATCACAACCTAGCTCAGTGAAAAAAGTTTTGCAACCCCTTGTTGCCCTTTCCTTTTCCCTTTTGGAGAAAAGTGGTGGCAATTGTTTGCAACTATTCCAGGAGTTGTTATAACTGTTTTATATTTAGCCTTTTCCTTGATTAATATTGTTTAATTTCTTTAAACAAAATGTCATGATACTTGGATTTTCCAGCCTTAACTTCTTTTAACAACATGCTAAGTGAATTTAAAAGTTTCAAAGTTCTGCATAAATTGGTAAAATTAGAAGTAAACATAATGCAACAGAAGGGTGTTACAGCTCTCCCCCCTTATCAGGAACACCTTCCTTGGTGTTCTTCTAAGAAAATAACACCGAATAGGCTTGCAATATGACCTCCTCCTCTTCCCAAGTTTCCTCCTCCGGACCAACGTGCCTCCATGCAATTTAACTTGGGGGATGGTTCGCTTTCATAAGGTGGTTTCTCTCCAATATAGAATACGAAGAGGCTTTGCTAGGAGCTCTCCATCCGGCTCGACTTGCACAAATCATAATTGATAGTTAAAATTGCGTCAAACAACAATTTCAACTTCATATATTCATTTGCTCCTACTACCTGTATGTTTTCCTAGTTAATTATATGTTGAGGGTTGTATACATATTTTCTTAGCAAGGATACATGGAATACATAGTGAACCCAGATGTGAATTGGAATTGCTAATTTATATGCCACTGGTTCAATTCATTCCAGGATTTGGAACAGTCCATAATATTGTGGTGCCAGTTTGGCGAAACCCTTCCACTGTAAAGTGCTTTTCCGGGGTTTAAATTTTAAGTATACATGATCCCCCATCTAAAACTCTTTATGAGTTCTATTTTTATCCACATAAACCTTTTGCCTATATTGCACGACCTTTAAGTTCTGGCGAATCTTTTTCACTGTGGCCTCCATTTCAGCTAACATATCCAGTCCTAGTGCCAATTTATTAACCGGGTTATTTCAGTCCGTGAGTACCTGACACTTCTTTCCATACAGTACCTCAAAAGGGTTCATGCCCAATCAATCATGACGGCCATTGTTATATGCAAACTCTACTAAATGGAGGTAATCCTCCCACTTGTGGGGTTATTGCATAATGAACATTCTTAACATATCTTCAAGGACTTGGTTTACTTGTTCCATTTGGCCATCAGTTTTTGGATGGTAAACAATACTAAATTGAATTTGAGTACCCAACACAAAAAAAAGAGTTTTCCAAAAAGAGGATGTCAATTTCACATCTCTGTCAGAAATCACAACCTGGGGTATCCCATGTAATGAGAAGATTTCCTTCATGAATATATACGCTATCTCTATTGTCTTGTAGGTGGATTTAACCGGTATAAAATGGGTTGTTTTACTTATCTTATCTACTACAACCATAATTGAATCATGTTTCTTTCTAGTGATGGGCAATCCTATAATAAAATCTAAAGTAATCTTATCCCATTTCCATTCAAGAATTGGTAACAGCTGTAGGAGACCCACTGGATGTTGATTCTCTACCTTTACTAACTGACATTCCAAACACTTGGGTAAGTACTTTGCAACATCCTTTCTTAATCCTGGCGAGAAGTAACTTTTTCGGATATTTGTTAAAAGTTTCTGATATCCTGGATGAGCGGCATAGGGATTCCTGTGAAATTCATCGAGTAATAATTGCTTAATGTAATTTTGATTGGGAACATAAATTTTGTTCTTAAAGGTAAAAAATTCTTTAGAGGTTATATCATAATCAGTCTGTTTCCCCTCTGTCTGATATTAGTGCCCAACTGAGTTGTATCTCGTAGACACAATGAATTTTTTTTCTTAATGCATCAGCCACTCAATTTTCTATTCCTTTAAGATTTTTCATATCAAAGTTGAATTCACTTAGAACTGTAGTCCAACAAGCAATAAAACTGGACTAATTAAAAAAAATTGTTAAACTGCTATGATCGGTTAACAGTAGAAATTTCATTCCTAAAAGGTAGTGCCGCCACATTTTATGTGCGTGAACAACTGTGATTAACTCTAGATCATAAGCAAAGTACCATTGTTCATAGTCCTTCAATAAACATTATTCATATGTGATAACCTTTCCTTCTTAAGTTAATACCCCACCAACTCCTTCCTTACTCACATCTCTGAAAACAATGAATGGTTTTTTTGGATCTGCTACTTTCAGCACTAGTGTCGTGGTGAGTAACTGCTTCAATTGCTCAAATCTTTGTTGGCATTCTACTGTCCAATAGAAAACACTCCCTCTCGTTGTAGGGAGGTCATAGGAAAAGATATCTTTGAAAAATTTTTAATGAATCGATGGTAATAACTTGTCAGGCCTAAAAAGGATCTGATATCATCCACATGTTTTGCGATTGTCCATTCCATTATTGTTTTTATCTTCTCTGGGTCAACTAATATGCCCTCAGTTGATATAACATGACCCAAATGCTGAATTTTATCTTTGTAAAAATAACGCTTTCTATATTTATCGTTTCACTGATTATTTCGTAAAATTTGCAACATGATTCTTAAGTGTTTTTCGTGTTGCTCCTGATTTTTTGAATAAATTAATATATCATCTATAAAAATCAGCACGGACTTATCTAGGAAAGGATGAAATATACTGTGCACTAGGCTCATAAAAGTAGCTGGGGCGTTTGTAAGACTGAAGGGCAATACTATGAACTCATAATGACCATAGTGAGTTCGAAAGGTAGTATTATAGATGTCCTCATCCTTTATTCGGATTTGGTGATAACTGGATCTTAGATCAATCTTCGAGAATATGCTGGCCCCCTGCACTTGGTCAAATAAATCATCAATCTGAGGTAAATGGTATATATTTTTGACGGTGAGTTTTTTTAGCTGTCAATAGTCAATGGACAACATTAAAGTCCTATCCTTCTTTCAAACAAATAGTATTGGGGCTCCCCATGGTGATACACTAGGACAAATGTACCCTTTGTCTAGAAGCTCTTGCAACTGTATTTTGAGTTCTGTTAACTCAGGGATGCTCATGCAGTAAGGAACCTTTGAAACTTGGGCTACTCCAGGTATGGGTTCGATAGTAAAATCGATATCACATCTAGGAGGAAGCCCAGGAATAGTTTCTGGAAATACATCCACAAATTCTTGTATTATAGTGATGCTTTCTAAAGAATTCATCTTCTTTATCTCATTAAGGTATCCTACCTTAACATCGTAAATCTGACAACCTTTTCTAATGAATTTCCCCAGTTGGTTAGCTATGATGGGGTGTAACTTCATGCTTTTATGGATTCCCTAAATTTCTTTTCTTTGCCCTAGTTTGGTAAGGTAGTTCACAGATTTATTTTTACAATCCACTATGGACCAACATCCTTCTAACCTATCCATTCCTATCAGTATATTGTAGGAACCTAGGGGTAATATATTTAGATCAACATGAATGAGCTGCCCTGAAACTATGAAAGGACAGTTTTCTAATTTGGTAGACACTTTCCTCTTAGATCCAGTGGCTAGTTGTACTAGTCATGATTTCTTAAATTTTCTACTGGGCAACTGACATTTTTCTACCACCTTGGGGTTAATATAACTCAGGCTAGCACCTGGATCAAATAAAATGGAAACAAGTTGATTAGAAATCATACCTTCGCACTCAATCATGGTGGGCTGGTATTCTGCCTAATGGTCGTCCAAAATGGCGTTAATTTTGGGCATACTCCTCTCTAAGTCTCCAACGATAGAAGCTTCTTGCATGTTGGACAACTGTTCAGTTCGGGACTTTTGTGGGAAGTTCTTATAATAGTGAGATTCTTCACAACCCCAACATTGCAGAGGTGGCTTAGGTGGTTGTTTGGTCACAAGATTATTAATACACTTTGTTTGCTTGCTTTTGGGGTATGCTGGAAACTTGGGTGGATTCCTATAATTTCTTCCAAAGGTTCTCTGCTAACTATTCTGACCATTTCCAAAATTTTGTTGTCTATTTGTGGGTAGATTCCTCATTTTTCTGCTTGAATTTCCTTTGGGTGCCTCATTTTTCTATTTCATCTGTTCTAACAGATATGGGCCTTACGCACCACATCATCCATTGATCACGGATAGTCAAATTCTAGTTTTTCCCTCATGAAACTAGGGAGACTACTAAAAAATCATTGAATCTTTGCTTTCTTCTCCTGCATGTATGGAACATATCGTAGCAAGGAGGTGAACCTTTTTACATATCTGTGCATAGTCAAGGTTCCCAACCTTAACTCATGGAACTCCTTAGTTTTTTATTCATAGTAACGCTCAATCAATTTTTTATCCTTAAAGTGTTTCTGGAATTCTTGCCATATCATCTGGTCTTCATCAATCTTTCTCAATGTCTTGATTTATTCCCACCAGAGAGTGGATTTTTTCCATAATGGATAAACTGCTAAACATTCTTTGAGCTTGTTAGTGTAGTCATAAATTTTGAAATATTTCCCCATATCTATCAGCCACGCTTCGGATGCCTCCTCAGATTCTCCTTCGAACAATGATGGTTTTATTTTCTTAAATTCCCCCTATAATTTCATCTTGTGTTTTTTGGTTTTCCTTTGGTCTCACACATTATCTGAATGCCCTTCTTCATCCTACTTATGTCGTTCTACTGACTAGGCATTATCCTCACCATGGTGATCTATTGGTGTTCTTTCTCTGTCCTCTGTACTGGGGTCCGGCCTTCACTAATTCTGTCGGTCATACAGGGTCTTGAGAATCTTCTCTTGCTCTTGTCTCATGCATTCATTATTAGACCTCAAATTTATCATTTCTGCACGTATTTGTTGCGTTATTTCTAGCAACATAGAATTGGCATGATGAGACTCCTGTCCCAGTTGCATACATATATCTGGATTGGCCTCTACATAAGGCACCTCCAGCGGATTTGGGATCCTGGGTCTCCTTTGCATGTAGAATGTGGACTTTTGTCTCTATCCCTGTGTTCACATGTACAACTAAATTGTTTATTATACATTTTTAAGCATGACAGTAAAAAAAAAGAAACTTTTTGTTTGTATATAATTTAATCCAGAAGCCTCAGTGTACGAAGATGGGCTCTGGTACCATTTGTAACACCTCGAAATAAAAATAAAAATAAAGTAAACAATAAAAAAATAAAATAAAATCTCCTTATTTACCATAATTAACTTATAAGCTTAACTTAATCAATGTACATCATATTAAATGGTTAAAGGGGTCATTTTGACACCAAGGTCTAGTGCAAATTAAGGGTTTAATTAAATAACACATAGATTTCATCTACACGGCTATCTATCCAAAGTTATGGATGTGCTCCACTTGTCTGCGCCTCGATAGAGGTGATGACTCCTTGGCTTAGGTGTGATTAATGCTTAAGTGAAAGGTTGAATGCTACATCCGGTCATTACAGGTGGCTCAAACATGGGAACTTAACCTGAAATGAAACCCTAACCCTACCTTTCCATCTCATTTCGTGCTACCTGAGATGAGAGAGTGAAGCTCTGATACGAGTAGGGTAAGAAGAAATGGAATGAGGGTTTCACCTCGCCCATGCATGTCCTCTTATGGCCCAGGAAACAAATTGTTGTCACCTTCAGGCAAGAAATAACAAGGAGGTAAGGCAATTAGATATAATCTTTGTTTGGAAACACATCTACCCTCGCTCTTTCTCAGTTTAACTAACCACAACGATTGTTGCAAGTATGACCAGGTGGATGGTTTTAATCCTCCCTAGACCCCGAGGGCTTCACAAACATAACCCTTTGTCATAGAGACCAGGTTTTTTCAACTCTAAGACACCCTCTGTTGTTTCTATTTTACCTTCTGACAGTTGAGGATGAAAATTTATTGCTAGTTTTTAGGTATGAGGTGCTCCAACTATGGCGTCGTTCCTCTCAGTTATCGAAATCCCTAACATAGTTTCATTTAAGAATTTTCTACAGGTTAATCTTCCCAAAGACTGCCTCTAATGAGTTTTCTTAATGGTTTTATATGTAATATTTCGTCCCTGACTCTGGATTTAAATAGCCTTCGAGGAGGAACTAAACCTAAGCTAAATTTCTTTGTTATCTACAGGTTGGTTAAATTCCCCAAGTCGATAGTCTATTTGTCTGATATACTAGTTAAGCTCCATAATGAAGGTGGGAGGGTTTGCTGGCTCTCAACACAGCCAAACCCTCACTATAATGCGCAATCCGCAAGTGTCTTAGGAAATGGAGGATATATTGATTAATTGAGTCTGGTTTGGGTTTGTAGTTGACTGTCGAGAATTTATTGAGATTTTTCGAATGGTTTTTCAAATTGCAATTAATTATGGATGCTACATGCACTATCAGTTGTGACTCTATTTATTTCTATTATTGTACTAAATGTTTGTTAGGTTATGGGTAATCTCTACCAAGTTTCGACCCTTTCCATGGCATACTAGGTATGTGAACATTATTGTTGAAGTTTGAATGTGTCCTGTATAATGAACGGAATGATTTAACTGAGAGTTTAGAATAGAGGAATACTTAATATTTGTTTTAGTTCTTGAAATTCTCAGATTATATAATAATTTTCTCACCTATGATTTCCAAAGGCGATACCTGTTCGTGAATAGAAATAATTTCATAATGAAGAGTCTTGCATGCATGCAAAATCTCGATTTTATGCGTAGTAATAAGACAAGCATGTACATTGAATCATGAATGTATGTTAAGTCTCGACATATATGTATATATAATTTGGTTTCAATCCTTTTTTACAACGAAAGAAATTCATGCCTGAGTTTGCAGACCCTTATCGTTTAGGAAGTAAGAAATACCCTGTTTGCTTCTTCCTTGGTAAACTGGTATTATTTGTACAGATAGTTTAGATTATTTCTGTTCCAGAATATTCACAGTTAGCGGGGTCTAAGTAGGGATTATAACTCTACTATCAATATATATTTTTTTTTAATACAGAAAGTATTAGTTACGTTTATAACAATATAATATTGTTGGTTTAGATTTCATCATAATGTATAACTAGAGGAAAGACTACGGCATCCATTTTCTTCTTTGTGATGACTATATCTAGTATAACAACATTACCCATAATTTTCAGTATCTAGCTTAAGACAAGAAAATGAGACCATTACTCCTAATACACACCATTCAAGTGTTAGTAATGATTAAAATTATTTGGATACTTATCTCTCTCGACTTATTTATTCTGTACAATTCAATGATCTCTCTGGAAGGTATCACCACCCAGCCATGGACCTAGCAATCACATCCACTCTCCCCCACCGAGCACTTCCTACTCCTAATAGTTGGAATAAAAACAGTCAGGTATCTTGGGTGCCAGGACTACTGTCCAGCCCCAAATCGCATAAACACTCGACTGTTTGCCATAAATTAAATCTTCCCCCTGGTATCACAACCTAGCTCAGGGAAAAAATTCTGCAGCCCCTTGCTGCCCTTTCCTTTTCCCTTTTGGGGAAAAGTGGTGGCAACTCTTTGTAACTATTACACTAGTTTTTATAAATGTTTTGTATTTATTCTTTTCCTTAATTAATCCTATTTAATTTCTTTACACAAAATGTCATTATACATGGCTTTTCCAACCTTAACTTCTTTTAACAACATGTTAAATGAATTTAAAAGTTTCTAAGTTCTCCATAACTTGGTAAAATTAAAAGTAAATATTATGCAATAGAAGGGTGTTACAATATTTAAAAGAATCAAATTTAAAAATAATACATGCCATAAAATTAAGATTAAAAATAATATATTTAATAATTTCATTTTAATAAAATTAGAAATTTGTTTTTAGATAGTAATATTAGTGATACTAAAATAAAATATAAAGTAATGGTTTGATGATAAATTATTTCAACTATGGTAGATTCATCATAGCTTTAGATCTATCAAGTAGAGAGATGGAACAAACCTCTCAAGGTACAAGCCTTTTTTTATGTGTGAAACTTGAGGAAAAGTTTACACTTCAAGAAATTTGATCTACTAGTTAAGATCGATCTACATTGGTTATATATTATATATTGATGAAAACAGAGCCAAGTGTGAGCACATTTATTCCCTTACTAGCTTCAAACTCATGAATCATGTGGGTTATGGGCCCACACACTTGCTCTCTCAAGACTGGCTTGTAGCAATGGGGTTCAACCATCATTAAATTCCCAAAGGAATTGGTACTCCCATGAAGCCATGAACAAAACAGCCACGGTTCAAGTCAACCTCATAGTCAACTTTGGCATCATAGATCAAGGGTCGGTTCCCACCCGACACTCCCCCCTCGATTTTCTCTGTGACTGTTTTCTAGTGTTCGGCCTGAACATCCAACGAGGCCCTGCCTGAGTGAGTGGTTCGGAAGGTTAGGATCCTCCCTCAATATTCGCTTTATGTAGTAAGTTGAATATGCATTTGACCATTGGATCCTTCCCTCTTTATCCATCAACATCCTTGCCTCTCTGGTGATACTTCTTTTGGTGTCATCCCTTATGGCCATGATCGTAGCCTCTCTACGAGCTCTCAACCCTCTTGTCATTCTCGTTGCTCTCGATAGAATGAAAGCACAAAAGCGAAACCATACACATAAAATAAAACACATGCATATCGGAAAATCATACAAGAATTTCTTGGATTAAAGGAAAACAAGACTTTATCGCACAGCCTGACCACCCCCATACATTGTATTGGACCCCTCTTGGCCTAGTTTTTACATTATATTAGCCCCCTTTCGGCTTGATATTACATTGATTGGTCGCTCTGACAATTTGTAGGTCAACTATTTAAAATAAAACCCTAACAAAATGAGTAATCTCTTCCTTTTCCAACTCACCTTCTAAAGGCTTATAATTTTTTAATTGCACAAAAACTTAGGAAATCATGTTGTTGACAATCCCGTGACTATTCTTTCTACTTCCTAGAAGGAGATGGATTTTAAGGGCGCCACATTTTTTTCTTCAGTAATCAATCTAGGGATATGTTGCATGATTCTTCTGATTATAGAGGTTCTATCTCTTGTGGGATACGTTAAGAGATGGATAAAGTTCCTTGATAGAAGATATTTCATGTATGAGTGATCCTCTACTGATTGATTGTTGCGTCCTTGAAGCCTGTGGATTTCGTTTTGATCCCTATAGTTGATTATAGATCTATTAAAAACTTAACTATTGCACTCACCTTCTGTCACCTACTTAACTCTTGACTTCTACTTGTAGAGTATCTCTTCTTTGGCCAATCTCTCTTATTGTTGCTACTTGAGGGTGCCCTCCCTTTCTTTTAATTGAGTGGTATTTCCCCCAAAAATTATGCTCTCTTAGGCTCCTTTTTCCTTGAATATATCTCGAAAATCTTGTTTGTTCCATTCCTTAATATTGTCCTTAATGTATTTCATCCTTTGCTGAAATATATACATTACCCTTCCTTGAACATACGTTGATTCCAACCACCATTTTTGCATGTTGGGGAGGAAATTAGGGTGCCTAAGCCAATATGCTTTGAATTGAAATGGATGATTTCTTGGGGATGTTGACCAATCCAACTCTAGAGGAATGGGTCAATAGTCAGATCCATAACTTACGAGAATTGAAGCATCGAGCTTAATGCCTAACACTAAGATCTCCTTAGAAGTTAGGAAGCGATCCAGTCATGAGGTGACGTGGTGATTTCCTCCTCTTCTATTGTTTCAGGTGTAAGTACCATTTGATATTTGGACATCAATTAATTTGCAAGAATCTATGAAAGAGTTGAAGGATTCTATTGCTTCCTCCAATTTCTTTATTCCACCCTTATATTCCTAAAGGGTTCTTATTAGATTGAAATCACAAGTGACAATCTAGGAAATTGGGGTCACCAACTTGTGTACAAAATGAAGGTTCAAAATGAAGAGTTTATTTTCAGAAGGGTAGATCAACCCATAAAAGTTAAGCTGGACTAGGAAGAACCTACTAGCTAGAAAATCACCACGAAAATCCTAGGAAGGTAGAACGATTCGTGAATAGAAACCATGGAAGGATTACATAGGCTAGCTAAACCTCATGAAGTGTCTACTAAACAATGTGATAGGAATTCATAGTATCTCCATATTGAGGGAATGCTCTGTGAAAGACAATGCTGAGAGAATTTGGTTCCTTGATGCAAAATAATGTCACAATGATTCATGAAAATTATATTTTTGACGATATAGCATTTATATTTGTTGTTTAGTACCCCTAATTTGAACAATATGATCTTGGCCATTGCGAAGAAGGTTAGGAGGGAAAGAGTGTTTTCATTGGTGTCACCCTTCCAAAGTTAACTAGAAATTCTCCCAGAGCTTGTAGCAGTTGATTGTTGGATTTTCATACTTTTTTCTTTGGTTCTTTCATGTTCGGTGGGAGTTCCTGTGCAACATTCCTCTTTATCCCTTGAAATGAGAAGGATGTTGAAGCATAAGAGATAATACTTGGCTTGTTGGATTATTATAGGATCACATCTTGGTGTCAAAGATAAGCACAAGCTACCACCTCAATATGGTCCTCGATAATCATAGTAAGGTCATTTTGTTGCCACTCCTCAGCGATTAGTTGCAAGTCCATTGCTTTTAGCTTTGGATCTTGTAAGCCCTCTTCCTCCATTGTGGATGAATACTTCCCGGTGGGATCGAGAGAATTTTGAGGTGGGTTTTAAGTCTCCTTGGTTTCCTTGTTCTTTTGCAGTTGAAATTCATTTACGTGGCTTACAGCTTGAGCCATTTTTGGTTCCTCTGTTTCATTCGATTGCAGAACTGATAATTTATTTTTATTCTACACATTCAAAGGTTTCAAAGAATCACCCTTCTGCTTAGTAGTCTCCTTCCACCTAGCTACTGTTTTGAAGCCCTCCTCTCTTGGCTGTGAATTCACGTTGGCTTGATTCACTTCTTCAGCTGCTAGTTTCTTAGGAAAATATTTGAGGAGATCGTTATAATCATGTAAGTGCCTCCATTTGAACAAGATTTTCTCGTAGTCATTTGTTGTTCCTATATCTCATCTTCACAGCTGAGTTGAATGTTGGCACAGAGGGGTTTCATGAGATCCATATAGATGTACAACCTTGCATAGGAAGTATATCTTCTTACCTTCATTATGTCTAAGAGCATAACAAACTCTCCCATTTTTTTACCAATGTGGGCTAAGATTTTTGGGTCCTAATTTTCTTGAGGCAGGGAATATAATTTTATCCATATTGAAATATTGGAGAGGTATTCCTTCTCCAGATTAAATTTTGGAACCCATGGTTTGGTGATGAGAACAACAGAGTTCATGAAATAGGTCCTCCCTGCAGAATATTTTCCATATCCTCAATGTTGTTAAATATTAATGCGAGAAAACCCAATGAGCTTAATTTCAGTTTTTCATCTCCCTTAATGGTCCAGTTTCTCCTTAGTCAGTTGAACAGAGTTTTTTATGTTGGCTAGGGGTCGATGTATTTGCAGATCAACACTTTTTCCCTCATCCTTTCAATGGTGGATCCTAATTTTTCTACTCAGATCTTAAGAAGAGGTACTTCCTGAGCTTGTGGCCGACAGGAACCTAAATTTTGGCTTGATTTCTTAGGTGAATCCTGCATTGGAACAACCATTAGTTTGTGGCCAGAGGTTGACAATGTTGTGAGCTTGGCTTGTTGAGGATGCATGCAAGTGGTAATTCATAGTGGTTCTTAGCTAGAGTGATTAGCAGTCATTGACTTGTAAGAGGGGCCGCCATTGACCCCCAAGGAGTGCCATACGAGCCGACGTAGAGTCTATAGAAGCTTCATATCAGTGTAGGTTGAAGAAACCTTAGTCATTATTCCTTATTTTATATTACAATATCTCATTATAGTTTGTTTGATCCCTTCTTGCATTTAATAAATTATGTATTTAGATTAACTCTTTTTTTTTACATCTATATAATAATATCTCTCAATCAACTATCACATTGAAATATTAATTCATTTAATTGGATACATGGATTTTTAATATTTTTTATTTTAAAAATTATAATGTTATAAATTAAAATTTTAAGGAAAAATCTTCAACATAGCTACATATTCTATCTAGTAAAAAAAATATAATATTTTTAAACTTATATAAAATATTTATAAAAAGATAATAATATTTTGTTTTCAAGAACTCTTAAAGTAACTCTCAAAAATCATGGAATAAATAGTCATTAGTTATTAAATGATACCAGTGGAATATATATATTATATATTATATATATATAATATATATATATATATATATATATATATATAATATATTTAAATTTTGGTAAGATTTACATTTTCATCATATCTAACTTCTCACCCTAAATCGACAAAGTAAAATCAAAATTTGGAACCCATAACCCTACTAATGCCCTAGCCCAAACCAAACTATATAAAATATTTTTAAATATAAATATAAACAAATTACATAAAAATTAAATAAAATTGAAATATAACTTTTAATACACAAATAAAATGTAATTCATTTAAAAAATTATAAATAATATATCTCAAAATATCACTTCAATATTTGATTATATTAGAAATAAATTTAAAAAAATAAAATATTAAAATATATTTTATTACTCCCCTGCCCGTTCCGAGCTGCGGGGACTATTGTAATGGTTTGTGGGCCTTGCATGATTCCCTGTGAAAAAGACCAAATCTAATCGATTCAATTTAACTTAATGTTTTCGATTTATATTTTATAATGTTGGGAATTTCTGATAATTCTAGAACAAAAATGAACAAATAGAGAATAATGCTTTGTTTTTGACATAGAGAAAACTAAAATTGTTTTTTGAAGACAGAGTTTCGCATATGCACAGAGAAACTTGTATTCATTAATAAAACCAACTGTCACAAAATAAAACTTCCTCTCACAGAGGGATTTCAACAGTATTCATTAATAAAACCAACTGTCACAAAATAAAACTTCCTCTCACAGAGGGATTTCAACAGAAATGCTTCAGATACAGCTCCAAGAAAAACCTCACTATCTCTTCTGGAAAGTTACTCTGTCTCAGCACTGCTATGCATAAAAAAAAATTGATTCACGCTGCTGCATTTTAAAACAAAACTCTATCTCTATTGTATATATTTTTACAATGCTGTGTGTAAAAAAAATTCCTTTCATACGCTCGTGCTGCTGCACGTATTACATTGCATATTCAACGAACAACAACAAAACATTACATTCACACCACTGCGTATATTTCTTTTCATATACAACAAAACAGGATATAACTTTACGTTTTTACTTGTGCTACTCCCATGAATAAAAAAATAAAATTAAAAACGTTTACCTACATTCTACGACCACAGTAAATTTCATTTATTGTTTTACTAATAAAAATGTCCGTCAATGAAACTTCCACTTCATGTTAAGTAATTAATGGTTCTATGGTGCAGGCCTGTACATCAAACTTTGGTTTCAATTGGACGACTGTCAGACGATATCACACAGTCCATTTTGCTAAACTTTATGCACCAGGGAAGGTTGTTTTGGCAAACCACACAGGGCACGTGTTAGCTGGTGAATATACTCGCTGCCCTCAGAGAATTACCATCGTTCGGTAAAAGGTAGTGCGGGGAAAACTAGCAGTTTTCAAGAAAAATAACGCTGCAGTTTGAAATTATCATTTCAATACTCCCCTTTAATTTCAACCGCTAAGTTTTAATCCCATCACTGTCGGAGTGATTGCTGCTTTGCTCTCTTGTGAAAATAACATCATCAACATATAACACAACAATTAGTATTTTACCATCATTTTCTTTGATGTAGAGGGTGGGTTCTCCCTCACACTTTTCAAATCCTTTTTCCAATAGATAAGAATCTATCCTACTGTACCACACTCTTGGTGCTTGCTTCAGCCCATAAAGAGCTTTCTTCAATCTGCACACTTTGTGCTATTGGCCTTTATTTTCATAGCCTAGAGGTTGTTCAATGTAAACCTCTTCCATTAACACTCCATTTAGGAATGCTGACTTCACATCTATTTGGCAAACTTTCCACTTGTTTTGTGTTGTTATGGACAACACTACTCTCACGGTTTCCATTCTAGCAACCGGTGCGAAAGTTTCCTCATAGTCTCTCGCATACTACTTCTTATATCCTTTGACAACAAGTCTTGCCTTGTGTCTTTCTATTTTGCCTTTAGCATTACTCTTGGTCTTGTAGACCCATTTAATTCCAATGACTTCCTTTCCTTTTGGTAGTTCAACCAAATCCCATGTCTTGTTTCTTTCTATGGCATTAATCTCCTCATCCATAGCTTCTATCCATTTCCTATCCTTAATTGCTTCTTCGAAATGAATAGGGTCATCAACATGACAATATAAAGCAAACAAAGAGTTCATACCTTCATTTGTTGCCTCTTGTTCATAAATTTCACTTAAATTTCTGAATTTCTTACCTCTTTCAATTGGTGTACAAGTGCTTGAAGAATCACTTGAATTTCCTCCTTGTGGTGTGCTTGGAGAAGTACTTTCATTTCTCCTCAAGCGTGTCTCTTGCTGCCCTTTTATTGGTGCTGCTGTTTGGGGATGTATTTCAACCATCTCCTCATCATCTTCATCATGTGACAAAAAGTTTTTAACATTCATTTTTTTCTCTATGCTTCCATCCCAAGCTTCCTCCTCAATGAACTGAACATCTCTACTCACAATAAGCTTCTTGGTGGATGGGTTATACAACCTATAAGCTTTGGATTCCTTGCTGTATCCAACGAAAATACATTTATCCTCTTTGTTGTCCAACTTATTCCTTAGTTGATCTGGAATGTGTGCATAAGCTACACATCCAAAAACTTTCATGTGGGTGACTCCTTGCTTTTTCCCACTCCATGCTTCTTCCGGCACTCTGTTCATGACTGCTTTTGTAGGGTATCTATTCAAAATGTACGCTGCACAGTGTACAACTTCAGCCCAATAATCATTTGGCAAATGCTTTGCCTTTAACATATTCCTCGCCATATCCATGATTGCTCTATTCTTCCTTTCGGCAACTCCATTTTGCTACGGAGTATACATAGTGGTAAACTGTTTATGAATTTCATTTTCTCTACAAAAACATAGAAATTCTTTGGAGATATACTCACCTCCTCTATCAGTTCTTAAAACTTTGATATGCAGCCCACTTTGGTTTTCTACAAGTGCTTTGAAATTGCAAAATCTTTCAAACACTTAACTCTTGTTCTTTAGGAAATAAACCCAAGTTTTTCTAGTAAAATCATCAATAAATGTTAGTATATAGTGGTTGCTTGCAAGTGATAGAGTTTGCATGGGTCCACATAAATCTGAGTGGACAATCTCTAAGGGTGCTTTTTCCCTTATGCTTTTCCCAGATGGAAAATTTTCTCTGTGTTGTTTCCCCAAGATACAACCTTCACAAAGGTTGTCTGGTTTCTCTATCAATGGTAATTCTCTTACCATTCTTTTTCTATTCAACAAGTTAAGTCCTCCAAAGTTAAGATGTCCAAATCTCAAGTGCCACAACCAATTTTCATCTTTTGGTTCACTTTGGAAAGCCTTTTGTGTCACTGCTGCTATTTCTTCTCCATTTTTTAAATCTGCTTTCATTCTAAGAGGGAACATTTTGTTCCTTGTCATCTTCACTTCAGCAATACATTGTTTGTTGGATGTTTTATCCATGATGGTGCATACATCATTCACAAAGAAAACATTGTACCCCTTTTGAATAAATTGTCAAATACTTAAGAGGTTACATTTCATTTCAGGAACATAATAAACATCTGCTATGGTTTTCTTTTCACCTTTCCTTGTTAAGACATTTACTTCTCATTTTCCCATAACATAAACTTTACTATCAGTCCCTAGTGTGACTTGTGACTTCACACTCTGACTTAACTTAGAAAACAAGGCTATGTTTCCTGTCATATGGTTACTGCAAACAGAGTCTAGAAACCATGCATCTTCACTCTTTGCTTCAGCCATATTACAGGCTAAAAACAAATTATCTTGGCTGATATTTTCTCTAGTGAAATTTGCACTAGTTCTATTACTCATATCATGCTGCTTCTTCCTACATTCATTTGCATAATGCCCATATTTTTTACAATAGTGACATTAGACATTGGATTTATCATACCTTTCTCCTTGAGCATGATGTTGTCCACTTTGTTGGCTACTGCCTTGGCCTTGGTTCTAATTTGGATTGCTGCCTCTTCCTTGAGCATTTGTTGGACTGTTTCTTCCACCTCTGTTTTGGCTTTTGTCTCTTCCTCTCTTGTTTCCTCTACCTTGACCTCTTCCTATTCCAAAGGACATCCAAGTCTTAAAGGCATGTTCTAGAGATGAGTTTTCATTTCTACTTAATCTCTATTCATGTGTCATCAGTAATGCATGTAGTTCATCAACTGAGAAATTTGTGAGATCCTTTGTCTCTTCTATGGTGGTGACAATCACATCGAAACTTGAGGGTAGGATCCTCAATAGTTTCTCCACAATCCTCATTTCTTCAAGAATCTCTCCATGAGACCTTATCTGTGTGACCAGACCAATCACATGTGTGAAGAATGAGTCAATATTATCTGAATCCTTCATGCAGAGATTCTCAAAATCTCTCCTCAACAATGTGTTTTGTGTCTTCAACTTCCCATGCCTGAAAGCTATCTTGAGAGTTTGGTCAATGCTTCTTTGGATCTCTGGTTGCTGCTTCCCTTGGAAACAAACCCTCATGCACTGCTTTGATACAAAAAAAGAGGGCTTAAGATCCTTCTCCTATTGCTCTCAAAAGTTCTTTCTCTGCCGAGTCAAATTATTAAACTCATCTCATCTGCTAGGTTCTTCAAACATCCCAACAAATCCCGTAAGTCTTGGAAAGCAAACAAGCTCTCATAGTTATTGCCAAATAGTCATAGTTTTTTCCATTAAATTGTGGGAGCTGAGTATTACAGATACCCATGCTAGTGCTGGCTCCAGCCATTCTTGCACTCTTAACTATGCTTCAAAATACTTGACTGTGTATTAGAATGACTCACTGTCCTCAACAGTAACACAAAAAACTAACTTGATAAATACCTTGGATTCTTTCTTCACTGAGTTTTCACTCTGCTGGAGAAGCTGCTGCAACAAGAAATCCTTCCTTTCGCTTGTTTGACACCTTCAAAGAGCCTGGACAAGCTCCGATACCATGTTGGGAATTTTGGGAATTTCTGATAATTCCAGAACAAAAATAAACAAATAGAGAATAATGCTCTGTTTTTGACACAGAGAAAACTAAAATTGTTTTGTCAAGACAGAGTTTCACATATTCACAGAGAAACTTGTATTCATTAATAAAACCAACTGTTATAAAAAAAAACTTCCTCTCAAAGAGGGATTTCAACAGGAACGCTTCAGATGCACTTCCAAAAAAACAAAAAAACCTCACTGTCTCTTCTGAAATGTTACTCTATCTCAGCACTGCTATGCATAAAAAAAATTCATTCACGCTGCTGCATTTTAAAACAAAACTCTATCTCTGCTGTATATATTTTTACACTGCTGTGTGTACAAAAAATTTCCTTACATACACTCGCGCTGCTGCATCTCACATATTACATTGAATATTCAACAAACAACAGCAAAACATTACATTCAAGGCGCTGGGTATATTGCTTTTCATATACAACAAAACAGGATATAACTTTACGTTTTTACTTGTGCTACTCCGGTGAATAAAAAAGTAAAATTAAAAACGTTTACCTACATTCTACGACCACAGTAAATTTCATTTATTGTTTTACTGATAAAACTGTTTGTCAATGAAACTTCCACTTCACTTTAAGTAATTAATGGTTCTATGGTGCAGACCTGTACATCAAACTTTGGTTTCAATCGGAAGGCTGTAGGATATTGCACGGTCCATTTTGCCGAACTTTACGTGCCGGGAAGGTTGTTTTGGCAAACCACACAGGGCACGTGTCAGCTGGTCAGCTGGTGAATATGCTCGCTGCCCTAGGAGAATTACCATCGTTCGGTAAAAGGCGGTGCGGGAAAAACTGGGGGTTTTCTAGAAAAAAAACGCTGCAGTTTGAAATTATTTCAACCATATAAATCACTTTTTCATCTGCCTATAAAAACCAAAGCTAATCAATTCAATTTGACTTTAATCTTTTCGATTTATATTTTATAAACCACTTTTTCATCTCCCTATAAGCTTCATCTCATTGGTTGAAATCATCGTTTTTTCAACCAATAAGCAGTTTGGAGGTCTTAAATAGCCGAGGCAAAACATATTGAAACTTAGAGTATATGTTAATTGATAGAAAGAGTTTGACAGAGTTTTCAGTTTTTGTTAACTAATGCTAACATTAGTTATTAAAATAACAAATTATTTTTATTAATCTTCTATGTTTAACCTTTCACTTATATTTCCCTAGAATCTGAATGTATACCCACGCATGTAAAATATACAACTCTCCAAACTGAGATTTATTAAATAAGAAGGCTATTTTTTTAATGCAATTGCTTGTGTCCATGCCCATTTTAAAATCCACAGCATTATTATCACTATTTGTGTACCAACTACCGACCTGCATTTCAAATAATCACTTTCATATTTTGTTAAATGTAATGCATATTTTGATTAGGCTATTACAGTCCATGTTAGTCCACAAAATTGAATTAACACTGCACTATCCAACATCCATGTTCGTATTATTCAAACCTTTGCATATGCCCTTTTACAGGTTAGTTATATTTCATAAATTACATCACATAAAACTGCATCTTTTGATATTCAAGCCGGACTGCAGTCAACCCTTGATTCCAGACACACTTTGTTCCCATATTACTTTCTATCACACCACACTAAATCTACTCTAAACGTTCAAATAATAGACATAAACTATGCTGAGTCCAGTTCTCCCATATAATAGATTTGATCACACCACATTACGTCTATAAAAACCATGAAAACAAACAAACAAAATCTGTCACACCAAAAGGGAACCACACTGCAGCTGTAATCACAACCTAAAACCTGCAGAGGATGCTATTTCGAGGATATCGACGCAATTTTCTTTCATCAGACAGTGCTCTGGCAAACCTGCCAAATCGTTTTCTTTAGTACCATGCTTCAAACCAGATTAACTTCAATATTAAACATATTCTAAACTATCATTCATTTTTCTCTAACGCGTTGGCTTTTCTGATTGAATGTAATGAAGATAATTACCTGGTCAATGCATCCCTGTTCGTGCCTTCATCTGGCACTGGCTCAAACACACCGTTTTCTATATTCACTCTTGAAACTGGACGGTCTAAAAGCTCTTTGCCTATATGTACCAGGTCATGGAGATTCTTCTCCGTTGACAGATCGGTTGAGCTTGCATCTCCTGATAACTTGGCCTGGATTCTTAGATAGTTGTGTGCTGATTTAAAGGCTTGAAACACGACAAAGGCATGAATGTCCACCATATCTGCACTTGCCTCTCTAAACATGTCAATTATGGGTGTTTTACCGTTGTTGTATAACCATCCAGGTAGTCCCCATTTTGCAGACTCAGCAACGGTGTAACTAGCTGTTTTCTGTCCAGTTCCAAGAGAAAGCACCAGAAACTTGCCAGTGTCCTGTTTAAAACACAGTCTGTTCTGTTATAGTTATCTTTATCTACTTATCTTTGTCTAGATTAGAGATTATAGAAATATTTTTAAATAATAGTGGTGATGTTAGATTATTTAGTTTCTTTTTATTTATTAAATTTTAAAATATTCCCAAAATTCATAATACAGTTGAAATTCAACAACATAAAAGAAAGAATGTATCCATAAAGGCTAATCCAACTTATAAAAACATAAATCTATTTATAACTCAACTTCACCTGAGTTTTTGTGGGCAGGAGCAGAAAATTTGGATTTTCTATAAGAGCTTGTTTAGTCACCTGGTTTATCGCAAGTAATGTCTGCAACACAATTTTAGAGAAGACTGCATTATATAACGTTTGATACCAAGGGACTGGTGGCATCCAAAATTTCGGTTGCAGTCATATATGTCATCATGTCACCAATTAACAGATAGCGATGAAAAATATATAAAAGGATCCTTACTGGATTGTTAGCTGCAACTCCCCCGTCTATGAGATTGAAACTTCGGGTCTGGCCGGTGGAATTTTGTGTCTCGAAGTAGTGAGCCGGAAGATATGTTGGGGCTGCTGACGTTCCAACGCAGACATCGTATAAAAATGCATCGTACAACTCATTTTGTCTGGCCTGAAACAGATTTAGTAGCTGTAACTGAAATTGGAAATCTTCTTCATTTTAAAGAACGCTTCGTAGATTTATATTATCATAAAATCTTACCACAAAAGTTGAGAATATTGCAGGTTCCTCTACTTTGATGTCAAATGTGGGAATCACCACGTTCGTCAGCGTCTGGTGTAAACGTCTATTTCCCAGATATCTTTTCATGAGTTTGTGCAGATAATCCCCAGAATATTTTGGCTCCGTCATCTCTAGTGCGAATGTCATGATATGACTGCCAATAACTCATTTTCAATTTCACTCACAGATTATATCACTGCCCATAACTCATTTTCAATTTCATTTACAGATTAACATGGTATTTTTATTGAACACGATATATGTCTCTTTATTTTAATTGTAAATTTCAAAAATATTTTCGAATTCTATTCACAGAAATTAACTTGGTTTTTGCATTTTAGATTTAAAAATATTTCTGAAACCCACAATCAAATTATTATTGATTCACATATTTCACACTGACTGTTAATAACCCAATTTCAAATTGACTCTCTTTCATATCTCATACTGATCGTCAATAACTCATCTATAATTTGCTCACATATCTTAACTGCAGATTTAGAAAATATTCTAAAATTTAATTAACATGAAATCTCATATCTCATACTGATGGTCAATAACTCATTTATAATTTTCTCATATATTTTAACTGCAGATTTCGAAAATATTCTGAAATTTAATTGACAGGGAAAAAAGCACACACTCACTGCCAAGACATGTCTTCCTCTGGTCAATAACAATTTACAATTTTTTTACATATCTCAACTGCATATTTCGAAAATATTTTAGAATTTAATTTACGAGATCGAAAACAAACAATTGACTTTATTCCACTTAATCAGATTTTGAGTTATTCAAGTTAATTTCAACTTATATGAATATAGCTGTTGTTACAGAAAATACAATAGTAAAATGAATTGCTAGATTGGTTATCAATAACTCATTTTCTGTTTCACTCATACATGAATAGGTCATCTTCATCTAAATTGCAAATTGAATAGGTCATTTTCATCTAAATTGCAAATTTTGAGGTCATCTGCAGCTAAATTGCAAATGTTGAAGTGATTTTAAAATTTGATCAATTGAACAGTTGACTTTATTCTTGTCCCTCGCATTTTACTATCTACCACTAAGTTAAATTCAACCCATGAACATCATAAACATCATAGTTGTTGTTTAGTTGATTACACAAAATATAATAAAAAAATAAACTGCTAGACTCACCTCATCGGTGGAAAAATAGAAGGTAAGTGCTCTAAATAAAAATTAGTAATATCCTTTGCAGCAAATAGTGGACGATTGTCTTCATTTGGAGCAGATAACATGGCAGTCACCAAACCTCCAGTGCTCGTTCCTGCGACAACGTCGAAATAATCAGCTATACGAACGTCCGGACCGTCGAGCTCCTGTAACAAATTGGTCATCACTCAGTTTTGCAGAATTAATATACAATATCCTTTGTTATTAGTGGTGTAATAGATTAGAATAAACAATACCTGAAGTGTTTCCTCGAGGAATTCAAGGATAGTTGCAGGGATAATCCCACGGACGCCTCCTCCGTCAATACTCAGAATGGTGATCTTATCTCCAAACGTTGGTGGCAGATTCCCGCAGGTAATAGCCATGGGTGATGCTAGATGATGATTCAGAAATATGTTTATCGAGTGAATCAACGAATTAAAATGCGATATGTTTGGGTGGAGAAGAGCACTGGCAGAATTTATAGAGTTCCACAAGGCATGATTAATATTTAGATCGTGTCCGCGTTATCGATTAAAATAAAATAAAAGGAAAAATATGGTGCGGGACAATTCATTTTGATTTGACAAATCACTTTTAATCTCGCGCGTAAGTTTAGGGTGCATTTTCATTTAACTCGTTCTTTACGAAAAGTTAGGCAAAACAGTCAATTGAAAAGAGTGACTGATGCTGAGATTTTATTTAATCTCGCGTCTAAGATTAAGGTATATTTTCATTTATTTCGTTCATTGTGAAAAGTTGGCAAAACAGTTAAATGGAAAGTCATTGATCCTGAAATTTTATCTTCGGTATCAATTGAAATAAAAGTATACAAAGTTTATTAGACAGTTTATTGGAACTTTAAAGCCATAAAATAAATCTGTAATAACGAACTTTGGAATTTTATTGGAAGAGTTAAAAATATGTATTTTAAATAGAATATTATTGGTTAAATTTAAGAAATGATTAAATAAATAAATTTAGATTATTAGTTGGTTGAGCAGAATGATTATTATTTTTCCAATCTAAGTTTAATCCTTTGGCAGTAACCTAATAGACTTTAATGCTTTCATAAATATTATAAACACTTGGGTAAGAAGGCAGATGGACTAACATGGTACTAACAATTTTGTTTTAGTTCTCAAATTAAGAAAAAAGTTGATTTCTTTCTTCAAAGAAGACATAAAAATTATAATTATTATTATTATTATAAAGTTATACTAATAAACATTTTTTTATAATTTCAAAGATATTTTTTTTATTTATATATATGTGAAATTTTGAAATGTTAAAAATTAATATAAAGTTTTAGATAATCATAAAATCAAATAACTTCACAAACATAATCTATAGATGCATTTTGAGCATTTTCCAATCTGACTTAAATATGGAAATCGTGTATATAGAGTATAATCCGTAACGCATAAGTTTGAAAATAATAACAATTATGTTTCTTTCTCCCTAGTACCTAGCTTCATAAATGTTGTTTCAAGCACTAAAAATACAAAGTCTATGTCTCCTTTACTTTAGGTTAGGAATGAAGCAAGGGCAAAAGAAAAAAAAACGTTTTCCATATATTTAGAAAAGGCAAAATGTAACAAATAAATAAATAATTGTGAAAAACAAAACGATCATTTCAGAGAATAAAAGAATGAGGATTTGATAATGCTATTAATTGAATGAATATAATCACAATTTTCATCATTGTAATTCGAATTTTAGGCCTTGTCATGTTGACAATATTAGTATTGTGCAAGTTTATATCTAAATTTAATCAAGAACACAGTGTTAGAAAATTTCATCAAAGTTAACAGAAATTTTAAGCTCAAACATAATCATTAAATAGTTTTATATGAAATAAAGAAAAAGTATGCATTATTTTTATGATGAGATTTACCAAACATTTTTAATATTGGTGAATTGTTATAATATTATATTAAATTTCTAATTGTGTTTTATTTTCATGATCTATTATAGTAGTTGTACCACATAAGTTACCTATTAATATGGAGAAATGATAATTATATTGGATACCAAACATGTAATCATATAATGAATTTTAATCGCTAAACATATACCATTATCAATGAAATAAAATAACTACATACCAATCTGTTAGATATTAGTGACATGAAATATATGAACATGAAAAAAGAGAAATAACCTAATTTATGAGATTGCTTAGTCTTCAAAATTAACATTCATCAAAATATTTAAATCTTATTAATAAATATTTAATGTCAAATAATTAAATATATATATATATATATATATATATATATATATATAGAGTAAACAAACAAATATAATAAAAAATAAATGATATGAAGTAAGTAGGAAGGAAAAGATACAAAACAAATAAACATTATTATAAACTTGAAATTTTAAAATATAAAAATTATATAAATTAAACATAATTCTAATGCTAATTCTATTATGGATAAGAATGGAGAATACTTGTAATATATATTTTCAAATAAGTATTCACAAACACAATATGTTTAAGCTTCTAAAATTAAAAAAAATTAAAAAAAATAAAATAAAAGATTCAATTTTAATGGTGGATAAGAATATTTATTTGGAAATTTATATTGAATAGTAGAAAAAAATAATGTGAAAAGTAAAAATAAAATAAAAAATGTATCATAATTATATGTAGAACTTTCACTCTTTATTTTCAAAGATAATTAATTCCAATGTTATAATGCACGTGAATAAATAAATAAAAAATATTTAGAAATTTATATTAGGTAACAAATAAACTTTGTGAATGGTAAACCATAAATAAAAAATATAAGATAATTATATGTGAAGCTTTCACTCCTCATCTTCAAAAATAATTATTGATGATGGATAAAAATTTGTATTCAGACATTTATATTAAATAACAAATATACCATATGAAAAGTTATGAAAAGTGAAAGTAAATATAAAATGTGGAACTTTCACTTCCCATCAACAAACATAATTATTGAACTGTTGTAGTACACATGAAAAGGTTATCCTCGCATTGGTGTTCTCCGGGGAGGTTTTCATTCATTGAAAAATGGTCGGATAATCCCAGGAACATTTTAGAAGCTTTCCCTCTCGATAACTTCTAAAACAACAGGGAAATATAATGCCAAGGAAGTTGTATTACACAAAATATGTTACAACTGAAATTGATATGATATAATTACATGGGCATTTCAAGGACAGTTGGAAGGATAATCCCACATAACATACAATGATTGAATCGATGAGATGTAATTTACATAAGAATTTCCATGGCACCTGGTGGAATAATCCGAGTGATGATGTTGACATCTAACCTGTTTAGGCTATAAAAAAAAATTGAAGAAATTATGGTAAACGTGTATATATGTTGTTTTTTTATGTTGCCTGGGTTGCAAGTTTTAATAAGCGACTCTCTTGTGCTCGCTTAGGCAGTCAAAAATGAAAAAATTATGGAAAGTGCTTGTGTGTATGTCGTCACTTATGCCAACCCTCCATAGTAATCTTGACAATTAAGTAATTTTAGAATTGAAGGAATGAGTACAAATGTGAAAAATTTCAACTTACAACTGGTTAAATCTAACAAGAGTATGAAAATATAAATAAAACTAATGAACAAAAATAAGAGCAGTGATTATCAATTCATGAGCTGAACTCTTATTATAATCTTATATCTTCATAAGAGAAATGAATACATTATTATATAGCCTACTTATTTCTAATTTGGTTATCCATTAACTGCCCCTAATAATTTGTTGAAAGACAATTGACTACATCTCTTAATTTGTTGCCCTAATTCTGTAGCTCAGAACACAAAATTCGTTGATTAATTTGTCATAAATTACATAACTTAGTTTAAGCATTATCCTCAACACTCCCCCTTAATGCTTAATGAGTTGATTCCAAGCATATCCCTCATGTATTCGAACTTTCCTTTAGGTAGTGCTTTGGTAAATATATCTGCATGCTCATCATTGGTTGTACAAAACTTTATTTCATCAATTTCTACTTTTTCCACATAGTCTCTTATGAAATGATATTTTATATCAATGTGTTTGGTGCGATTATGAAACTCAAGATTTTTAGTTATGACAATGGTAGACAAGTTATCACAGTAAATAGTCGTGGCATATTTTTGTTCTTATTTTAGGTCTAACAATATTTTCTTCAACCAAATTGCTTCACATGTTGTTGTTGTTGTTGCTACAATATACTCTGCCTCTACCTCTGTAAAAGACTGAAATAGTTGGTTGCTTCTTTGAACACCATAATACTACACCTGATCCAAGGCTGAATACATAAACTGAAGTGCTTTTTCTATGATCAAAAGATCCAGCCCAATCACTCTCTATATAACAAACCAACCCAAAATAATTTGATGAAGTATACCAAATTTCATAATTTCTTGTTCCACAGAGATACTTCAAAATTCTTTTTGATGCTCCAAAACGAATCTTACTTGGACTTTGCATGAATATGGAAATCAAGCCTACTACATGCATAATATCAGGCTTAATGGTAGTAAGATACAAAATACCTCCTACCAGACTCCTATAGGATTCAACATTTACCTTTTCAGCTCCATCTTCTATAGAAAATTTTTCATTTGTATTCATGGGTGTGTTCATGGGTTTAGAATTTCCCATTTTCCATTTTTTAAGAAGATTTGAAACATATTTTTCTTGTGAAATAAAAATTCCATTAGTCATTTGTGTCACTTCTATGCCAAGAAAATAATGGATTAAACCCAAATTAGTGATTTTAAATTCAGTCATCATAGTCTGCCTAAACTCTTCCACTAACAAATCACTTGAAGATGTGTATATCAAGTCATCTACATATAAGCACACAATTATTATATCATTACCATTTGACTTGATATAAAATGTGTGTTCATATTCACTTCTATTAAACCCCTTTTTCAAGAAATAAGTGTCAATTCTACCATACCATGCTCTTGGACCTTGTTTAAGCCCATAAAGAGCCTTTTCGAATTTGTAGACTTTATGTTCATTTCCTACTTCTTCATATCCTTGGGGCTGGTGAACATATATATATTCTTTCAACTCCCAATTTAAAAAGGTTGATTTAACATCAAATTAATAAAATAACCATTTATATTGTGCTACCAATGCCAAAACAATTTTGATTATCTCAAATCTTGCAACATGAACATATGTTTCATTGTAGTCAATACCTAGTTTTTGAGCATATCCCTTTGCTACTAACTTGGCTTTGTGCCTTTGTATTGATCCATCAGTTGCTTACTTGGTTTTATACAACCATTTCACCCCAATGACTTCTTTTTCAGTGGGAGGATCCACAAGCTCCAATGTTTCATTTTTTTTAATTGCTATCATCTCCTTGTGCATTTCTTTGCACCAAACTAACTCTTTTACCGCATCTTCAAAACATCTTGGCTCTATTTCAATCTGAGACATCAAAGAAAAATTAGTATAACCATAAATTCCATTTAAAGATTTTGTCTTTTTCGGAGGAGGACTTGGACTTGAAACATGAATTGAAGTGGTAGAAGATAATGGAGTGGATGTGGCCCCTTAAGTATTTTGATTACTTGATGGATTTGCAGAAACAAAAGATTCACCTTCTTGTACAACAATACTTGGAGTTTGTTGTTACACATCACGATTCCACTGCCATTCTTCTTTCTCATCAAAGAACACATCATGACTAATAATCAATTTTTCAGTTTGTGGATTGTACAATCTATAACCTTTGGTTGCCTTATAGTATCCAATAAAAATGCATTTCACACTTTTATCATCAAGTTGTCTTCTCTTTTCAGTAGGAACATGAGCATAGGCAATGCAACCAAAGAATCTTAAATGAGAAATATTTGTTTTTCTTCCACACCATTCTTCATAAGGGGTAATATTTTGCACACTTTTTGTTGGGCATATATTAAGCAAATAAATAGATGTAGTTGCAACTTCAGCCCAAAAAATGTGTGGAATGTTTTTACCTTTCATCATGCTCCTAGCCATCTCAACAATTGTTCTATTCTTACATTTAGCGATGCCATTCTGTTGGGGAGTATAATTAGCTATCAATTGCCTTCGAATTCCATTCATTTTACAATAAGAATCAAACTTATTAGAAGTGAATTCCCCCCCTCTATCTCAGCGCAATGTTTTTAGACAATAACCACTTTACTTTTCCACAAGAGCTTTATATTGTTGAAATATGACAAATGCATCAGAGTTTGCTTTAATGAAATATGCCCATGCTCTTCTACTAAAATCGTCCACAAAAATAATGAAATAATTATTTTTGTTGAGAGACAAAGTTTTCATAGGACCACATATATGTGCATGCACTAATTCCAATGGTTTACTTTCTCTCCATGACTTCCCTACTGGAAATGAATCTCTATGTTGCTTACTAATAATACACCCTTCACAAACTTTATCAATAGAACCAATAAGTGGTAACCCTTTGACCATTTTCTTGTTATATAACAAATTCAAGCCTTTCATATTCAAATGCCCATACCTTATGTGCCATAGCCAGGAACTATCATCATAAGAAACATTCAATATTGTATTTGCTTGACAAGTGAGATTGAAAGCAAAAATTCTATTTTGCAGCATATTAGTATTAGCAATAATTTTAATGTGATCATATTTATCATAGATTATGCATTGCTTGTCCTTGAAAACAATTAAATATCCCTTTTCAAGGAGTTGCCCCACACTCAACAAATTATTTGCTAGACCAGGAATATATAAAACATCATTAATGTGCTTTGTTTTTCTTTGTTTTGTCTTCACAACAATTGTTCCCTTACCTTTAGCTTCAACTGGCTTGGCATCTCCCAATAGTACATCAGATTTTGTAGATTCATCTATTTGCTCAAAGCCATCTTTGTTTCCTGTGATGTGATTGCTGCAACCACTATCCATAAGCCACACCTCTTCAGAAATATTTTTTTTGACAAGATCGGTTACTTATATATTATAAAAACTTTGGGGACTATGTCCGATTACATGTAACGGAAAAAACATGGATGAGAGGATCCAAAATGGGTGCGCAGACGCTTGATCCTTGTTGCTAAAGAAATGGTAGGTAGAATGAAAAAGGTAAGGGCTATATTG
Organism: Pinus taeda; assembly: GCA_000404065.3. NCBI lineage: Eukaryota > Viridiplantae > Streptophyta > Pinopsida > Pinales > Pinaceae > Pinus > Pinus taeda. Next base: position 36,771 of record APFE030179007.1, read on the forward strand.
CCGAACAAAAGAACCTGCTAACCAACAAAATTTATAGTGCATATATCCTAAGGTTGCTGCTGGTTGACTGAACTGGTTGACTGAATCATCCGGGTGAGCTTCTTTTCTTGCACTGGCCCTGGTCGAGGCTTCAGCTTGCATGCTCTGGGTTAAAGTCCTGATGTGAGCTATCGCTTCCTCCAACTGAGTGCATCTCTCCTTAAGAGCCTCGATCTCTGCTTTCTGCTTCTCTGGCTTCTTCCTTTTGGACCTGCTGTCTACTTGGTAATCCTCTTTGAGATCATTGAAGCATTTGATGAATCTGGCGATCATGAAGGTATGTGATTTGCAAAGGGTGCATTCGTTGTTTGTAATGACATTCTCCAGAGGATTGGCTGCGGGCTCACGTGCTTCCTGTTGATCAGCCATTTCGCAAAATTGATGAAGGGAAACAGAGGCTTGATGCTGCTGAAGACGGGAACTGAGGGAATAGGCGGTAGAGGGAAATGAAGGAGGCTGAGAGGGGGAGAGCAAGAAGGGATTTATGCTCGAGAGCGGGACAAAGAAGATGGCAGAGGAGCTGGAAACCTGAGGGATGATGAAAAAAGGAGGGGAAGAGCTCTGGAACAAAGAAACAAACAACCAGTTAGTGAGAAAAGAAAACCAGAAAGTGAAAGTGCCCAGATTTACCACTGTGGGAGGTCGACCTCCACTCTCAGGACGAGTGTGCGTGGCTTCAAGAGGAAGACTGCTCTGGAGAATAGCGGAAACAGAGACCTTCAGTGCAATGAACGTTGTGAGAAGGGCGGAGCAGAGTTGCTAGATATAAAGGGTGAAGAGGAGCTCGAAAGAGAGTTCGGGTAGAGGGAAATCCGATCCTTGAGATGACTGAGACTCCATTCGAAGATTTTGTTGCAGTTGAGGAAGATAGTGGGGCGCTGACCACCTGATCGAAGTTTGGAAATGACGGCGGGGGTCATGTGGAGCACGGGCTCGAATCTGTGATAAGTGACAGAGATGATATCAGGGGCGTGGTTCGGAGAGATGAGGGACTCTGTGGCGCAGTCGAGGAGATATGGCAGGGGATAAGGAAGCTTGGAGGTATGCGAATTTCGGGAAGGGAGAGGCCTCAGGTGACCCAGATTTTGAGGTGGAAGGATGAGATATGAGAGTTTAAGGGATTGTTTTGTCATATGTAGAATCATTCTCTCTAACTTGGCCTACCGACCTGTTGGATGCCTTGTTGGCTTGATAATCCACCTCAGTGTTGTTGCTTCTCAGCACATGTTTGAAAGTGGCCCCTGTTATTTCTCTAATGTTGTCTATGATCTTGTTTTTGATGTTGTTCAGAGTTGTTTGCTTGAAATCTCTCCCTGTGACCATGGCATCGATGATAATAGCTGAGTCGCCCATGATGATTGGGTTTTGCATTCCAAGTCTCTTCAGGATTGAGGTACCCAGGAAGAGGCTATAAGCCTCGGCCTTGTTGTTGGTCATGTTACCCAGGCCCCACTCGTAAGTCACCATAATTTTTCCTTGATGATCCTTGATAACTTCTCCTGCACTTGCTTGTCCCGGATTATTTTTCAATGCCCCATCGAACTGGAGGGTAGGCCTTTTTTTATTTAGAATCCATTCAGTGACTTCCTCGTTAGAGCCTCTGAGCTTCCACTCCTTCCTTTTCGGGCCTAAGTTGGAGGCGGTGTAGTTTCTTGTATCCAAGCTGAGACTAAATTTGTTGATCCATTCGGTCTCCCTTTTGTTCCAGCTTTCTTGATCTGGTTGGGACATTCCATTGGCACTTATGGTCTCGGAAATGAGTGTTAATGTTTTTGCCAATGTGTTGGAGATGTTGGGCTTCTTGTTGTTGAAAATGCATTTGTTTCGAGTGATCCAAATTTGCCAACAAAGAGTTGATGGGGTGTTGTTCCACAATCTTTTGATAAGGTTCTTGTTTTTCTTGGGGTGAGGGTAGCTGTTCCCCCAATTTTTTTGGAGAGAGGTGACCTGGTTGGGCATTTCTCCTCTACTTAGGGGACTAGTGATGAGCTTCCAGCAGTTTTGAGCAAAGGGGCATTCGAGAAAAAGGTGGAGGCTGCTTTCTTCAGCTGCTCGGCAAAGGAAACATATAGAGGGACCTAGGATGCCTCTTTTCCTAAGGTTTTCAGCTATGAGGATTTTGCCTTTGAGGAGAGTCCAGTTAAAAAACTTGACCTTTGGGAGACATTCTGATTTCCAAACCACTTTATGGAGAGTGCAATTATTGGTGACCGTGGCATTCTGAAGGATCTTGTAGCCTTCTTTGACTGTGTCGTTTCCTCCATTGGGGTCCCAAACAAACCTGTCCTCTGTCGAATTGTTTGTAGGAGCCGAACCAAATAGAGATAGCTTGAGTTCAGTCCAAAGATCCCTGAGATTGTTTGGAGGAGAGAGGCGCTTCCAGTCCTGCCAACTGTTTTGATCCCAAGTGGAGATGTCATATAGTGAGTTTAAGTTTTTTGCTTCCATCCAAATTTGAAGAGGTCTGAGATTTTGAGTTGTATTCCTTGGTCCTGATCCCATTATTCGATCTGTCCAGATGTTAATATCTCTTCCACTTCCGGGAGCTCTGGAGATATAATTTCTGAATTGGGGGAGGGCTTTTTTAATGAGCTTCCAAACTGGAGTGCACTACCTGTCAACAATTGGTTCAGATAGGACGTTGGAGTTGGGGCCATTCAAATATTTCCTTTTGATTACTTCTGTCCACCAAGCGCCTTTCCCATTGAGGATTCTCCAAATTAGTTTGAAACCCATGGCCATATTGGATAATCTTGGGATTTTTATTCCTAATCCTCCTTTTTCAAATGGGAGGATGACCTGATCCCATTTGACAAGACTAAACTTTTTGGAGTCCTGCCTTCCTCCCTGCCAAAGGAAGCTCCTTATAATTATTTCCATATGTTTGTGGGTGCTTGCGGGAGCTAGAGTGACTGCGAATTGATAAATGGGGAGAGCAGAGAGGATGGCTTTGATGAGAGTAGTTCTTCCGGCCAGGTTGAGCCAAGTCATTCCCCAACTCTGGAGTTTTCCTCTCAATTTTTCTCTGAGTTTCACCCAGATTTCAGTCTTGACCGAGTCTTTTGCTAGAGGCAGTCCCAAGTACATGAAGAGCTCCAGTTCCTTTGAGCTGGAATGTCAAGAATTGAAGAGATTCTTTGAATGATGTTCCTGGGGACGTTCCAAGTGTATATCATGCACTTTTTGTTGTTGAGCTTTCCTCCGGACGCTAATAGGAAGGAGTCTAGCGTTTTCTTGAATCTTTTTGCCATCAAACTAGAGGCTCCCCCAATTAGGAGAGTATCATCTGCGAAGAGCGAGTGATTTATCCCCTTAGTTCCTCTTACTATACTAATTCTTGTGATTTCTTTTTACCTTCGTAGTTTTTCCAAATGTATGCTCAGCGTTTCAGCCATGATGATGTATAGGAAAGGGGAGAGGGGGCAACCTTGTCTCAGTCCCCTTGTGCTTCTGAAGTAGTTTCTTGGTCTGCCATTAATCAAAGGAGCTGTCCAGGGATGAGTTATGCATTCCATGATAATGCTGATGAAAGTATTAGATATCCCAAATTTCCTGAGAACTTCCTTCAGGAAGTGATGGCTGACCTTGTCGAAGGCATTTGCCATGTCTAATTTGATGATCATGCCCCTTTCCTTCCTACTTATGCTGCTGTGAATTGCCTCTTGGATAATTATGACATTATCCGTGATTTGTCTGCTTGGGACGATGCCCTCTTGATTCTCTGAGATGAGGGAGGGGAGAAGGTTTTTTAACCTATTGGCAAGGATTTCGGTGATGATTTTGTAAGAGATATTACACAGGGAGATTGGGCAGAAACGGTCAAAGGATTGGGGATGAGGGTCCTTGGGAATGAGGGCTAGGTGGGAGGATTTGATGCTGTTCCCCATTTTGCATTTTAAGAAGACGTTTTTCACCATCCTTATGAGGTCTTTCTTGATAGTATCCCAGTGATTTCTATAGAAGGCCACTGTAAACTCATCTGGGCCCGGAGCCTTGTCTTGCTGCATGCTAAAAACTACCCACTTAATTTCCTCTTCCGTAACCTCTTGGTCTAGCTCTCTGTTTTGTGATTCTGAGATTTTATTTTCGATTAAGCTTAGAAACTCCTCATTGTCCTAAGGCTGGGGGTGTGAGGATAAGAGAGATTTATAGTGTCTGTAGGCTGCCTCTTTGAGTTCTTCCTGATCCCTTATCTCTTTCCCGTCCACCATGATTCTCTCTATTTGATTCCCTGCGCGTCTGAGTTTTAGACTGTTATGGTAAAAGGAAGTGTTTTTGTCTCCGGCTTTGAGCCAAAGACACCGAGATTTTTGTCTTTGTTCTTCTTCTTCCATCCTATTTTGCCTGTATAATTCTTTATACATTTCATTTTCTTTGGCTTGGTCCTCCTCTGTGTACTGGATTCTCTCCTTTTCCTAATTCCATTTCTCTAATCGATTGTGGAGGTCAGTTCTTTTTTTGTTTTCCTCTGCTGCGTGGTTTCTTGCCCACTGTTTGACAACTGTCCTAAGAGATTTAAGCTTGGTTTCCCAAATGTAATGAGGCGAACCAATGACTTCCTTTGCCCATTGCTCCTGAATCAGATTTCACAATTCTTCTTTGTTGTCCCAAGCTTTGTTGTATTTAAAGGGGAGAGGCCCCATGATCCTTCCCTTATCGAGAATCAGGGCCACTGGTTTATGGTCTGAGGTGTAGCCTTGAATGATTTTTCTTTTGATGTTTGGGAAGCTTGCCACTATTCTTTCTTGAACTAGGATTCTATCTAGTCTCTCTTTTATGCTGTTGTTGCCAATTCTCTTGTTGCTCCAGGTGAACCTCCCATTTTGCGGAGGGATATCCACTAGATTATGGGTTTGGATTATGGCTTCTAGGGAATCTCTTGAAGGGTTAGCATAAAAATTTCCTCCTAATTTCTCATCAGCATTCCTTATTAGGTTTAAGTCTCCTCCAAGGAAAATGTTCCTTCCTTGGACTGCAAGGAGATCTGTGGTTATTGAGTCCCAGCATGAAGCTTTGTCCCTGTAATGGTTTGGGGCATATATGTTATAAATAGTGTAGTCCTCTTTTGATGCTTTGTTCAGAATGTCAGTTCTTACCCACCAGCTGTGTGAATTTTGATTTGTGAGTTCCCATTTATTTTTGTTCCATATTGTTCCAATACCTCCTGATGCGCCAACTGCGCTTATTGTTGTTCCTGAATAATTTTTGCTTCTTTTTGTGTGGTTTTGGAATTCTTGGTCTGAGATTTTGGTCTCCTGGAGGAGGAGAAGATCTGGCTACTCGAATTTAAGAAGATCCCGGACTCCATTTTCTTTTAGGGAGGAGCCCATCCACCTACAATTCCAGGAGACCAAAATCATCATTTACCGTGTTTGGTGTGGGTCCCGCTCTTCTCTTTCATTTTTTCCCCGCTTCCTTTTTATTTGTCTACAAAGGTGTCCATTGGTTGCTGCATTCCAGTGGCCATTTCTTTCGCTGCATTTTCATCCCTGATTTCTTTATTGGACTTCCTGCCTACTTTTCTGGGGGGATCAGAGGAGAGATTGTTTTCTTTTGTTTTGTTTCTGGTTAAGATTCGTTCCATAGTTGGGGGAGGGGAGGCTGAGGGAGGGAGAGAGGGGAGGAGGTTACAAGAGCGATGCCTCTGGGAGAGGGAGGGGGGATATAGGGTCCTCAGCTGACACGGATTCAATGGGGTTAGAGGATGAGGGGAAAGGAGGGGCTGAGCTAGAGGGATGATGAACCAACAAAGGACTCCAAATATTCTAGCAGGAAGCCCCAGGCTGTTGTAAGTAAGGGGAAAGATAAGGAAGCAAGTGACATTGAAATCCCTACTCATCTTGTTAATACCTTGACAATAGAGGTGTCTGAACTAAAGCAATGAACGATTGAGACATTTGCTAGCAGTCGGCCTCCTAGACAATAGAAGAGGATCATGTCATCAACAACAACAACAACTATGAAACTAAAACTGTGCAAAGCTCCAACCCAATGTTCTAGACATAAATGTGTGCGAATACTAATTTTTTCTCGTTCTATGAAGACTATCACATGGAAAGGACTTGTCTGGATTGGAAAAGAGTTGTAGACTTGATGCACAATGGTATGAGAAACATGGGAAACAATGTGCAATGTCAACCAGAAGATGAAGATGATGAAGAAGTTGCTGCATATGATGAGGCACCAAGTACTGGGTAGGTGATAAACATGTATCAATATATGTGCACAACACATAAAATGAACATCGAGAAGAAACCTCCAAAGAAAAGTAGTCGATACAATCTCAAAATTTAAGGGGATCCCCTTACTGTTGGGGATGTGCAAAAAAATCTTGAACTGATCAGGAAGGTCGATCCACCAGCCATCCCAAAGCAGAAGGCACAAAGAAATCTAGGGAATACAGCTCTAAACAAGAGTACGTCCTTGAGTAGTAACCTTAGAACACTCTGCCAGACAGTATAAACACGATTATGAACCCGAATACCTTGGTGAGTTTACCTTCTCTTGACTACAATATTCTTGAAGATATGAAGAAAACTCATGCAAAAATCTCTTTGTTCGAGTTAGCTAAGCTAAAGGGTCAACAAGATATTCTGCTATGCACATTGGGGAAAACGTCCATAGATAACACAACCTCTACCAACAAGGGAGAAAGCACATCTCTCGGTTCACTCACAACTGTGCTCAACACACTCCAAATGGAAGAAGCCAACTCTATATGCCATCCATTCTTGCTCTCATATGAAATATTTAACTACCATGTTCACAATAGTTTGGTTGACTCTGGCGCACCAGCTAAGATCATGTCACTCTCCACTTCCAAGAGCATCAATGCACAATGGAGTAAGATATCTACATAGATCATCCAACTAGATTGAACATGGGTACCGACCATTAGTGAACTATGGGATGTGATCATTCGGTTGTATCATGACGATCGAGTTCACCAATTCCTAAACATTATCATTGCTGACATACCGGAAGCATATGGCTTACTTCTTAGCAGAGACTGGTCCAGCAAGTTGATTGGATACTTTGCCATAAACTGGTCACACTTATCCCTTCCTCATGAGGACAAAAGAAATCAGATCCAAGTGTTATCTGAGAGATACATGAAAGGTATTGTCACTTCTATCAGTGGTGAGAATGAACTATTGGCTTTGGCAAAACTCATGTTCAGAAACTACCTGTCAGAAACACAACTGGGGTGTTAGCTCGCACAACCAACTCCAACCCCACCAAACACACAATTGGGTCTCCTTCCTTGCCCAACTAATGGAAATGAAACATGTACAAAACATTGTAACACTAGTAGTAGTAGTAGTACTAGCATCAAGCGGTCCATGTACAGACGAGTTGTGGACCATGTATTTTGATGGATCAAAGACACATGATGAAACTGGAGTCGGGTGGGTCTTGATAGACCCAAATCATAAGAAACACTTGATCTCATGTAACTTTAAGTTCGAGTGCATGAAAAACACTACTGAATATGAGGGACTCATATTGGGCTTGAACAAATCCATGAGCCTCAATGTTGTTGCACTCAAAGTTGTAGCTGATTCAGAAATTGTGGTACGACAGTTATGTAACACCATACATTGTTTGTCACCTCATCTCAAAAGTGATCAACAGACATTGCACTTCATGACCAACATTGATGTCTTCAAGGATGCAATGATTAACGAATATGAGCACGAGCAGTATTTGCAAGCCACAGCTGATGTAAGGAAAGGAAACATCATCCCTAAGGGTGTGGTATCTCTCAAAAATATTTATGACTTGTAGAATTTATTTCAAGGGCCAAGGAACAACAAAACCCATAGTTCCACCATGATGCACGATCATGTCAATTTGGGCATAAAACAAGATCCAAAGTTTGTCAATCTTGGTATGTGTTACATATCGCAGGAGCAGGAAGCCTTTGTTCGCTTGTTCAAATAGTAATAGCATGTGTTCACGTGGAGATATGATGATCCGAATACATATGACACATGAATAATCCAAGATATTATTCCAATTAAAAGAAGGGGTCAAGCCATTTCAGTAGAGGCTGAGAAAAGTACATCCGTCACTTGAACCCCTCATACAAAAAGAACTGACTAAGTTGTTGGATGCTTAAATCATTTATAGAGTTCTTCATTCTACATGGGTTTCTAACTTAGTTCATAAGCGTAAGAAGCTGGGGGAGATCCACTTATGCGTTGATTGTTGAAACCTAAACCGTGCCTCAGATAAGGAAAACTACCCCGTGTCATCAATGGAACATATTTTATAGATAGTATATAGAGCAGAAATGTTTTCTCTATTCGATGGCTTCTTGGCATACAACTATGTTCTAGTAGCAGAACCTAATAGACTGAAAACTACCTTTTGTACCAAGTGGCGTACGTTCACCTACAGAAGAATTCCATTTGGGCCTATGAACACGGGCGTAACTTTTTAGTGCACCATGGACATCGTCTTCTGTGGACTTATTAGACATAGCATAGTGGTTTACCTTGACGACGTGACAATCTTTTCTAGAAAATGGACAAAACACATATGCCATATGAAGAAGATATTCAAGCAATGCTGAAAATATTGGATATCCTTGAATCCCAAGAAGAGCGTATTCACAGTGTCTAATAGGAACCTCCTCGGGCACATCATTTCGAGAAGTGGGATCAAGGTTGATCTAGATTGAGTTTGGATGATTACACAGATTTCTGACCCAGCCAACAACAAAGCCATGCAGTCCTTCTTGGGGAAGATCAACTTCCTCTGGAAGTTCATCTCATATTATGCACAGATAGTGAAACCTATGCAAGACATGATCAAGAAGGATTCAGTCTACAACCGGGGTAAGAAGGAAAATAATGCATTCACCCGTATCAGGCAATGTATAGCAGGTGTGCCTACACTTTACAACCCAGACTTTAACAAGGATTTCTTGCCATACACATTTGCCTTTGACAATTTGCTCGCTGCAGCACTCACTCAGAATGATGAGGTGAATGACGAATGTCCCATCTCCTTCATGAGTGAGAGCATGTAGGGACCCAAACTCAGTTACCCTCCCATCAACAAACAAGCATACAGTGTATACAAGGTGGTGAAACACTTCAGACCCTACTTGTTGAAGAACCATTGCATAGTATTTGTGCCACACCCAGTAGTCTGATCATTACTTGTTTAACAACAGTTGGGTGAAAGACATATGAACTAGATGACAGACTTGCAAGATTATGATCTTGACATCAAGTCAGTTCACACTGTCAAGGGTCATGGTCTCTGCAGACTCACAGTCGAAGTAGTCCATGCAAAGGAGGAAGAAGAAGAGCTCGCTAGTTGGGAGAAACAAATTGAGATGTATGATGTAGATCGAGCACCACCCACTTCATACAAAAACTCTTGGTATGAATATGTGCACCAGTACCTTGAGCATGGCACCGTACCCTCTCACTTAACCATGATACAGAAGAGGGCATTTCACCTCAAACCATTACCTTATTAGTTGGTGCATGGAGTGCTTTACAAAAGGCATAGCAACAAAAATTTTCTCAGGTACCTGGAGGTACATGATTCAAAGAAGTTATTGCATGATGTGCATGACAGACTAGCTGGGGACCACTTTGTGGGAAACACCACTGCGCACAAAGTCATGCAATCCAGTTTCTATTGGCCCACATTACTGAAGGATGCACATGCCTATGCCCGCATGTGCCCAGTCTATGAACAATGCGTCGATAGAACAGGAAGGTCAGCAACCCCACTTCACTCTGTTGCAGTGACTGAACCATTTCAACAGTGAGGCCTAGACATCATTGGAGAAATATTTGCACATTCACTGGCACAAAACTGTTACACCTTCACAAATGAAAATTACTTCATGCGTTGGACATAAGTAGTTCCACTTAAGCAAGTGAATGACCTAGAAGTCATCACATTCCTTCAATAGAACATCTTCTCATGATTTTGTGTTCCTGTATCAATTTTTTTTACAATGCAAGTTACTTTTTGTCTTTAAATCTTTATGATTTTGCATTGCAATATGGTATCCTCAGCTGACTACTACCCACAAGGAAATGGTCTCGTTGAATCTACAAATAAAAACCTTATCTACGTTATCAATAAGACCATTTACTCTGAACAATGAAACTGACACTCTACTTTGACAAATGCTTTATGAGCAAACCATGTAACACCAAAACTCTCTCTAAACACTTTGCTATACTTCCTAGTTTATGGGAAAGAAGCCATCGTCTCACCAAACATCTACTTTCTTGCTCTCCAATTGTCCCAAGAATCTAAAGGAAAGCCTTATCTGTTAGTTCAGCATAAGATGGATACACTTCACAAGTTAGAGGAAGAAAGGATAAAAGTAAAAGAAAAATCTGCACTCCACCAGAACTGTATGAAGAGATCATTCAACAAGAAGTTTGCAGGGAATTCTAAATTTCATGTGGGTGACTTAGTATTGAAATGGGAAAAACCCCATGAAGGCAAAGGCAAACATAAGAAGTTCCAGTCCCTGTTGGTTGGTCCATATAATGTTCAAGAAAAGCTTGGCCCACACACGTACCATCCACAATCACTTTATGGGAGGATTGAAAACCTTCATGTCAATGGCAGATATTTAAAGCATTACTTTCAGTATGTTAGGGTTGCACCCCACGCTATTTACATAGTCTATTTAAAACTTCTTATCTTTTCACTTTACTTTGCTATTTTTGCTTCATTTTGATTTGTTTTCTTAATATCATGCTATTTCTTGTTTTTCCAATAAGTGCTTCCCTCTACTAACTTTTGGCTTTTGAATAAGTATGTGGTTGAGATCCAAAGAGTCTTGTGACATTGCAGCACTTGGCCAATCCTGTGTCCAGCTTCTTTGTGCTTGGTTGTAACCTTCAGCCAATGATGTCTTGAAAGAAAATACAAGTTGCCTGTAAGGGAAGCTTAGGTCCAACCACGAAATTGTGTCCACATTGGAAAACCCCATGCCTATACTTAGTCTTCTGCTTTGTGTGTTCAAGCTCATCCAACTAGTAGAAACAGAGAAGGGGAAATCTAAACGAGCAAACCTAAATCATAGGTATTACATGCTTCTCTGAAGGAAAAACCTCTTCTACCCAAAAAATAAATAAGTGCATATGCACAGTCCTCTTTTCAAAAAATATAAAGGCGAAAGAAGAGAAATGTTTCCTGTGTAGAGAGGTGAAGCATGCAACTCCATCAGTGCACTGTCTAGGCTCACTGGAAATGGAGCAAAGCGTGTCTTCTTCCATGACCCTGTCAAGGTACCATCCAAGCCTGTTGGTAGTGGAGAAACACTAGAGATGAAAAATTATACTCTAAAAATTTTAAACTCGTGAGCCAAACTACCCTTCCTGATTTTGAAACATTGTGATCAAGCTGAAACTTGTTGTTGTGTTTGACTAAGTTGGAAAAAGGTGAACCATGTATGTCCATGAGGTAAATGGGAAAACTGAAGTAACCCGCACAACAATTCAATACCCCCTAATAAAACAAGACACTTTGTTGTCAATGAACCGAAACAGAAAAGCAGGTATTCAACCAGTGTGACACCAAGTGTTGTAGTAGCTACAACACCCTCCAAAATTTTGGCCTACATCCACTTTCAGAGCCTTCCTTGGGTTTTCCTTAATGATTGCGAACACTTGGGCTCATCCCATGAGCTTTTGTTGAGTCTTTACACCCTCTTTTCTTTACTGTTCACCAATAATCTTTTAGCATGTTGGTTCCAGTGCCATGCTTGTAGTCTTGTCCTGACTACATTGAAGGTATATATTTGTGTGTACGAGTTGTGTTCGCTATGTAAGCATTTGTCACACTCACACACAAAATTGTATACAATGTTGCCCAAGTTTCATCACAGTCGTTCAACGATCTAGCTCAAGTGTTGCACTTGTCGCTCTCACCCTTACTCAGTCATACTAAGAATATGTTATCTTGTTGGTTTGAGGTGTCTTGTCATCGATTCATGTTGAGTGTGTGTTTGCAAGGTCATATATACCTCAGTTCATGCAACCACACACTTAGCCATTTTGATGAAGATTTGTCAATCGGACCACTCTCCATCAGATGGACCTCCATTGAACTGCACTGCGCAGTCTCAGCCCTTAGTGACCAAGCATTGTTGCCCAAAACTACATAGCGCTTGAGGCTACCCGCCAAGCAGTCTACACTATGCAATTGTGGAATCAACTTGGGTGACTATCACCCAGAACAACACAAAAGTTGCCCAAGAAGCTATCTCAGTATGCACTTCCCACAAGCCTATCTGTAGCACCTCCTGCTAGTCAACCAGAGAATTCGACTGGGAGGTGACCAAGGGCTACACTCATCTCCAAAATTACGCAGAAGATATCAGCCTTCTTTCCTACACTGACTGAAGAAATTGCGCAGAAATGAGGGACAAGAAATTGCTGCCTCTCACTGCGATGTCTCTGGAAATTTCGCAATTTTTTTAGTCAGTCCCTCTGTCAGCGTGCTTGCCGCTCCTCCTAAAAATTGCACAATTTTCATGGACAATCACACCACTTCCCAACACCACACTTAGCTCGAAAACTGCACAGACATGTCCTGCATGACTACGTAACAGATCTATGTAGTTTTGACCACCAAAAACCTGCAGCCTTATCCAAACCTCCTCTCGAAATCTACACAGTTTTCACTGCTAGTTCCTTCTTTTTCTCACACTACCTTCCCTGAAACAATTGTGCAATTTCGTTTCCCAGCTGAGCGAGATCACGTAGATGTCACTACTGTCCTAGAGTGCTCAACCTCGCTGAGCCAGATCACGTAGATGTCACTACTGTCCCAGAGTGCTCAACCTAGCCTCTCAATGACCTCTGTGCAGTTTTTCTGGATAATTCCCTGGAGCCTCACATCCCGGCCTAAAATGTGTTTTTCGCAGTTTCAGTGCCTTGTCCTCTCTCCCAATCACCTACACCTGAAAACGAAAGATGATGCATCACGGTAGACTAGGGGATTTCTAAATTTGATTTCATCTCGTCATGAGTGATTGCAAACATAGGTACATGGATGAGACATAGCACGACAATGAATGGAACGAACAAGGAATTCATGCTAGGAGACTTGTACGTGAACAAATGAACACATGAAGCATGCCAAGTACCAGCGAATGGGATACATGCACATGCAACATCAAGTGAACACTAAGACCATCAAAAACTCTGCAAAACTTATAATGCGGAAGTGAACCTATGATACACCAAGAGAACACTCATCACTCAATGGCACAACAACTCGACATGGACACCACCATCAACATGAACATACCAGTAGTGTCACGTCGAGTCATGTCACGAGTCGTCTCGGCCACATCTCTAAAGTGGGGCATACTTCTATACCAATGTAATGTAACGAGTCCAAGAGATGCACATATGAAGTTGAAGATTCATGTACGTCAAACCATCATGAGAGAATTCAAAGAGTTACAAGGGTCAAGCTCACCTTTGGCTATATATACCCCTCATTTGCACATGTAAAAGACTTTTCACCTTAGCTCCTCCCACATAGCCTTGAGAGTTTGTAGTATTTTCTTTGAGGAGCGAGCAGTGGCTCCAATTCCTCGCTATCGGGGTTAGTGAAGTATATTGTAATGATGTGTCTTAAAACGTTTGCTTAATTCAGATACCTATTAATGTCTATCACACCACACTATATCTACTCTAGATATTCAAAGAAAATCTGCTACCATATTACATTTTTATCGCACGACACAATATCTACTCTAAATGTTCAAATAATAGACAGATACTATGCTGAGTCCAGTTCTCCCATATCACACCACATTACATCTATATAAACCATGAAAACTAGCAATATCTGCTACACCAAAAGAAGACCATCCTCCAGCTTTATTCACAACCAAAAACGTGCAGAGCATGCTATTTCCAGGATGATCGGCGCAATTTTCTCTCATCTGACAGCGCCCTCGCAAACCTGCCAAATCGTTTTCTTTAGTATCGCGCTTCAAATCAGATTAACGACAATATTAAATATATTCTAAACTATCAGCCATTTTCTCTAACGCTCTGGCTTTTCTGATTGACTGTAATCATTCTTTTTACCCGGTCAATGCATCCCTGTTTGTGCCTTCGTCTAGCAGTGACTCAAAAACGTCGGTTTCTATATTCACTCTTGAAACTGGACCGTCCAAAGGCTCTTTGCCTATATGTACTAGGTCATGCAGATTCTTCTCCGTTGACAGAACCGTTGAGCTTACATCTCCTCAAAGCTTGGCGTGAGCCCAGTTATCCAGTTTGTTAGAGCTATTCAGTATGGACAGAACGGAAAAAATACAGAAGCATAGTCTAATATGTAAATAGGCATTCTAGTAAAATATTTCTATGAGTAGTAAAAGACCTGGACTCTTAGATAGTTCTGTACTGATTTAAAGCCTTGAAACAGGACATGGGCGTGAATGTCCACCATATCTGCACTTGACTCTCTAAACATGTCAATTATGGGTGTTTTACCATCGTTGTATAACCATCCAAGTAGTCCCCATTTTGTAGCCTCAGCAGCAGTGTAACTAGCTGTTTTCTGTCGAGTTCGCAGAGAAAGCACAAGAAACTTGTTAGTGTCCTGTTTAAAACACACAGCTTGATGAGGTCAGCTTATTTTTATGAAGATTATAGATTTTGGAAATATTCCTTAGCTTATATTCCTGAATGTTTTTGCTTCTTTTCTTTTTTTGTTTTTTTAACTTAGGGAAGCACAGGAAACTAAGGGTATTATTGCACATTTAGTGGCTGGTAAATTAGGTAAATTGTCATTATCACTTATTACCAGACGTAACTTCAAGGTAATTCAAGAGAGTTGTGGTTGGTAAATGGATAAAACATGGGTTCTGATTAGTGAGACTGGGCACAAGGGAATCAACAATAAAAACTAACGACAATATCAAAGAACAACCACTCGAGTTAATCCTTGGGCTAGAAATATTTGGAAATATTTCTTAATCTAAAAAACCTTAAAGAAATTAAACAATTCACTTTATTTTTCTTCATCAAATTTTAATATATTCCCAAAATTTGTAGTTTAGCTACATTTACCTAATCAACTACTTCTTTATATCAATGAATTATGGGCTGGATTAATCCAACTTATAAAGATATGTATCTATTTATAACTCACCTGAGTTTTGGTGGCTGGGAAAAGAAAATTTGGATTTTCTATAAGAAATTTGTTGGAATTTTCTGCTGAATTCCATAACAAACAGTCAACAAAAATGCTATGTTTTTAACTCTGTTTCTACATAGAAAAACAGAAAAAATTGCTTACTGGAAACTGTGTTGCGGCAACAGGACTTGGTGTTGCAGCAACGCTGATCGTGGTGTTGCAACAACGCGATTTGTGACGTCAAGTCACTCGGTGTAACGGCAACACGTTTTTGACGCTAAGTCACTTTAAGAAAATTGACGCTTTGGTGTTACAGCAACTAAAATAGTTGGCGTCAAAATCACTTATAAACTTACAGTGAGATAATTGGCGCTTGGTGTAACAACAACTAAAACAAGTGGCGTCAAATCACTAATAGACTTACAGAGTAAAATCAAAGTGTTTTTGACACTTGGTGTAACAGCGACAGAAAATCAGCAAAACAGTAAACTTGTATTCATAAACAATAAACAAGATGATACAGAAAACTTAACTGTTACAAGAGGAACACTTCAGTTCTAGAAATCAATTTTCTCTATCTCAGAAAATCGCAGGTTCAGCACCGCTGTGCATTTACAGAAGAGACTTACTCTTGTTCTTCTAACCTTCACTATTTTCTCTCAGAGTACAAAAACAGAACTGTTGTTCAAAAATCTTTTGCACTCACACAGAAAACAGAACTGTTGTTCTTTTACTCTCTTACACATGAAAACAGAACTATTGTGCCTTACATTTATAGGAAAATAAATATCTGAGTTTAATAATAAACTAAGTAAAATATCTGATGATATTTATCTGCGTATTTATTGCAGGAGAGGCGGTGATGCTTTTCAAGACGACAGTCTGCAGGGGAATTGAAATCTGAATTTAATGCGTATTTAAAGCTCAAAAATATCAGAAGACTTTTGCTGCTTTCGGATAATCTGCAATAGCTGCTGAAGATCAGATCTTTGTTCAACATTTATGTGATGCAGTTGGAATTCAATTCCAACACTCCCCCTTAATTTCAACTGCTGCATACCCAGGCATTTCCTGAAATGATCAAAACCTTTCTTTGCTTATGGTTTTGTCAAGATATCAGCAAGCTAATCCTCTATTCTGCAGTGTTGCAAAACAATTTCACCATTGTTAACCAATTCACGTATGAAGTGAAATTTGGTATCTATGTGCTTTGTTATTTTATGAAAAACAGAGTTTTTAGACAATGCTATTCCTGGGCTATTGTCACAGTAAATGGTGGTGCCATTTTCCTATTCATGACACAAATCTCTGAGAACTCTTCTCAGCCACACTGCTTGGCATGCTGCTGCTGTTGCTGCCACATACTCTGCCTCTGCTGTTGACAAAGCCATAACTGGTTGCTTCTTGGAAGCCCATGAGATGGCTCCCGATCCCATATGAAACACATATCCTGATGTGTTTTTCCTATCATCAACACTTCCAACCCAATCACTGCCCATGTAACCTGTCAATATGAAACTTTCAGAAGAGGAGTATAAAATACCAAACCCCTTCGTTCCATTCACATACCTTAGAATCCTCTTGGCTGCCTGCCAATGAGTCTCTTTTGGTCTTTCCATAAATCTAGAGATTAAACTCACATCGTGCATAATGTTTGGCCTAGTTGCAGTCAAGTACATAAGGCTGCCAACTATGCTCTTGCATAGTTTTGGATCAAAATCCTTTTCTGCTGTCTTCTTTGGTCAATTTCAGCCCTATTACAGTTGGAGTCACAACTGCCTTGCTGTTCTGCATGTTAAATCTCTTCAACACTGCTTCTACATATTTATCTTGAGAAATAAAAACACCATTTTCACTTTAATCTACTTCAATTCCAAGAAAATACCTTAAGAAGCCCAAGTCAGTCATTTCAAATTCATTTTTCATGACTACTTTAAAATCAACAATGAGTGAAGCATCATTGCTATTAAAAATCAGATCATCTACATATAAAACAACAATAATAATCTTACCGTTATTCTCCTTTATGTAGAGTGTGGGTTCACCATCACACTTATCAAACCCATTCTCAATCAGGTAAGCATCTATTATGTTGTACCATGCTCTTGGAGCTTGCTTCAGCCCATAAAGAGCCTTCTTCAGTCTGCAAACTTTATGTTCTTGGCCATCAACTTCATAACCTAGAGGTTGTTCAACATAAACCTCTTCTTTTAACACTCCATTCAGGAATGCAGATTTAACATCCATCTGATAAATCTTCCATTTGTGTTGTGCTGCAATAGACAAACATTGTTCTGACTGTTTCCATCCTTGCTACTGGTGCAAAGGTTTCATCATAGTCTCTGCCTTGTTGCTCCTTGTAGCCTTTCACAACAAGTCTTGCTTTGTACCTGTCAATCTTTCCTTTAGCATTGCTTTTGGTCTTATAGACCCACTTAACTCCAATGGCCCTTTTGCCTTCAGGGAGGTCCACTAACTCCCATGTTTTACTCTTTTCAATTACACCAATTTCTTCATTCATTTCTTCAATCCATTTATCTTCATTTACAGCATCTTCAAAATGAACTTGGTCATCAACATGACAACATAAAGTGAATAATGAATTCAGACCGATATTGGTACTTACCTCTCCTTGTTCATAAATCTCATTCAGATTTCTGAATCTTGGTCTTCTTGGTGTGCTTGGAGTTCCATCCGAACTTGAGGGTATTTCAGATCCCTGTGGTGTGCTTGAAGAAGCATTGCCTTGATTTCTTAAGGCTGTTCGAATTCCAGCCTGTGGTGTGGTTTGTTGAATTTTCTGTGGTGGAGGAGGAACCACCAAGGAAGGATTATTTGCTGCTGTCCCTTCCTATTCTTCTTCATGAGACACAATTGTCTTTACATTCACTGTTCTTTCTAAGCTTCCATCCCAAGCTTCATCCTCAATGAACTGCACATCCCTACTTATAATCAATTTTTTGGTGGATGGATTATAGAGTTTGTATGCTTTTGACTCATCACAGTAGCCAACAAATACACACTTCTCCGCCTTACTATCAAGCTTTCTCCTTAGCTGATCCGATACATGTGCATAAGCCACACAACCAAATACTCTCATGTGAGTGACAATTTGCTTTTGACCACTCCATGCTTCTTCTGGTATTTTGTTCATGACAGCTTTAGTTGGGCATCTATTCAAGATATAAACTGCGCAAGTGACAGCTTCTGC